>PVKN010015472.1:0-18492 GCA_004027915.1 Capromys pilorides | reverse complement strand
TGATGTTAAGCTCAAGTACCTATGTTATAGAGTAATAGTATCACTAAGCTTTTCTTCTGGAGGGTTAAGAATATAAGTTTACAGACCAAAAATTGGAGAAAAAGAATGGCTATGGTTATAGCAAGTATGTTGGCCCTAGCACTTCAAGATCAGTGAGCAGTTAGGACATAAGAGAATCTGTGCTATAACATTCTATAACTCAGTGATTTCCCAAATTTTCTGTTCAAGGAGATAATGGTGCTACAGAGGAAAGAGATTGAAGATATACAGTGTACCTAAGGAGAGTCACCTAGAGAGAAAACATTCTCTCTGGCATTCACAGAGAGCAAACTGGTCAAGCAATGGCCATGACTCATACAAATGGCTGATACTGACAACCATTCTACAAAGCACTGTACATGGTTTCAAAGTAAACCCTGACGGGATTTGATGGACCTTCGGAGATATAAGTTATATGTTTTGTTATACAGGTCTTGCTTTAACTTGCCCTTAGCCGAAAAGTTTAATCACAGGGCACAAAATGTAAAGCTAGATTAGAATGCTGAGGTATAACAGGCTTAAATCAAACAGCTTCCATCATTTCCAGTTTTGCCAATAACCCACTGTGATTGTGGAACACTGGATTATGTATACAACTACTTTCTCTTAGTTCAATGAGAAGAAACTTTTTTGTACCAATAATGATTAGAAAACTTATCACGTCTACACCCTGTGCTCTGTATAACTACTAGGAGGACAACAATATGCATTGTACCAACTACTGGAAATTTACTATTGACATGTTTTGAAACTGTCACACTGTTTTTTCTTATTAAATGCAATAAAAAAAATCAATCAATCTTAAAAGCAAAACAGAACAAAACCAAAAAAACAGTGTAGAGTACAAATGGTCTTATCGCTTTAGAATTATTTTTCTGCCAACTTCAATCCCTGAGGCTCACAGACATCTTTACTGAAGGTTAGTTACAGTCCTTTATGGGGAAGGCTATTTAGTTAGGGATGTCCCGGAATGCCATAAGTATATAACATCCAGGTATTAGGGAGATTTGAACTTGATAATAGTATTTTTAAAATAATGAAACATCTGTCAAGATAGAAAATAACATTTTCCTTATGATCATCATGCACATTAGGTTCTTGTAATATAGTTTTCAATTGCAATATGACACTATGAAATTTAGAAAAAAATGAAGCATATGATATGCTGTCAGAAACATAAAATCTCTTTGAAAATGTGTCCCTCTGATTACAGAGCCTGCACATCGCCTGTTTTCAATGCATAGTCACAATAAAAAACTGATTAATTAAACATTTAGATATTTTTCTCATGTTAAAAGTTGATTAGAATCTCAGGCTACTAACCCTGCTATTGCTAACCAGTTCTGATTCAACTCCATCTATAACTCCTGCCTTAGCGTCCAGCACTCAGACATGACGTCACCTAGATCCTCAGACTCTTCTTGATGAGTGAGTCTTTCTCCAACAGAGCATCCTCTCCCCATCATTTGATGCTAAAAACTTAAAAGCATAGAAGCAAGGAGAAGAGCAGTCCATGTAGATTGCTTCTCACCAAGGTTACCTTTGCTGTATAGAAGGAACAGCTGAGCTCAAGGAACACTGTGAAGAGTGGAATAGCAATTTCATTGCAGTCCATAAATGATCTTCAGGGTTTGTTTATTCCTTTAATCAAAAGTGAGACCTTGCTTTTTAATACAACAGACATATGTCACTGATATAAGTCCCAAAGAAGTATGAGAGTTTGGGTTCTTCTAAAAGCAGACATCAGGGTAAGTACTTTAAGTGCAAGTACCTTATGGGGAACTTGCAGAAAACAAGGACAGGACAGTGGAGAAGAGAAGACAGCAAGTACAGGGCGAGTCACCAGGGTACTGTGAGTGACTGGAGCTTACTGCTTTGGAAAAACTGGGAAACATTTAACTGTTTGAGCCCCAAGAAGGTGAATTTTTCATTCACAGCCTTTGACCAGCCTGTTCCTGAGATGCTCACAGTGTGATGAGTAGGGTGTTGCCTCATGGGCTAGACAGATCCCTTAGTCAAAGGAACTAAGTTACTAGAAGTTGGCAGTCAGTAACTGATGACAGAAGGGATAAGACCAAGGCAATAAGACCTGGAGAATATCATCTCTGATGACAAATCTAGTGAAGACAACATCACTATCTTTCATTGGCTTGAACCATACATATGACAAGATTTTCATACTCACAAGCTTTCTGCCTACCCTTTGGGTAAGGCTCATTTTCCATACTTATGGGTATGAAAGTACACTTAAGGATCTAAGGTAACCTTTCCAGAATCCAGAACTATTAAGTAACAAGATGAAGTGAAAATCAAAGTTTCTGTCACTTGATTCACTAAACTTCAGACCTGTAATTGTGATGCTGAAGATGACCTGCAGAGGCAATATGACACACAAAAGGGAAGGCCAAAACCTGAGGGGTAATGTAGCTAGTCAGCCTTGACACAAGAACCGATCGGAAAATACATTCAACCCAGATCGCCCAGCTGAGTCACAGTGGTGGCTCCTGTGGGCATCCTTCTCCATCACTTTCCTGCCCTGAGTCTCATACTTAATACCCAGGACTTTTTTCTCTGAAGATATTTTACCAAAATTTTCACTGAAATATCTAACAACATTAGAAAATCCTAATAAAGTTACAAAGTTTACAAATTTGTACAGCTGGTCTACAATGATAGAGTAGTAAAAGTATTTTTAAATCATAGTTTATGTGTGATAGAAATCTACCAAGGACTGGACTCTGATAGTCTGTGTTCCTTTATTTCCTTTGTAGTGTATTGTGCCATTAATTTTAGCAGAGCTATGCCTTCCAACATGGATCTAGATTTGTTCAAACTGATGCCCTGAGTCAAGCCTGGTCTAACCCTCTAGAAGTAAGTTCCAGGAAGTTCCCTATCTTTCTTTCTCAACAGGTTATCAGCTTTGAGATTTTCTTTTTTCTATTTACTCAGAAAGAGTTGATCTCTTACAATTGCACAACCATGAGAAGACTCAGGATGCCTAAGCTAGAGACGAAGAAGCCTATCATGTGGTAAAGCAAGAAGAGACTGAGCCTAAACACCTTTTTCTCCTCAGTATTGTGTGGAGACTATGCACATAGGTCCAGGTGAAGCCTATCCAGAGGCAAGGCTTGCTTCACAGCTGAGGAACACTTCGTTTCTAACAAAGAATAAATGAAACAGCTTCCTAAGAAACCAACTTACCAGAGGTATCTGTGACACAGCCTGATGACAGGCTCTCAGCACACAATCACCCACACCTGTGGGAAAACAACACCCTAAATAGTACTGACTGTTGCAAGGCAGAGATCCTGTAGTGTGTTATTTGGGAAGTTATTTCTTTGTAACACAAAATATAATGGTCTAGTTTACAGAGTAACTCAGAAGCAGAAATGTACACTTTAGAAATGTACAAAATAATTCTCTGTGCAATATAGTTCACGATATATTCCAAAATTTCATTAAAAAGATAGAATAACTGCTTATTGCTATTTTTTTTTCCTTTTTATTTTTTGGTCAGGACTGTTCATGGGCTGAGAAGATGTCTATCACCTACTGCCAAAGGGTGCTATCTGTATGGCCAGTGGTTCTCTTTTACCAAGGAAACAAAATCACAGGCATATAACTACACTAGTTGTGAAAACTCAGAGAAAGTTAAGACAAATATACATTTTAAAAAATTAATTTTAACAAAGTCAAAAAGCTTCAATTGAGCTGCCTATTCCCTCTGGTTTTCTTGTGGCTTCAGGAACATAATTTGGCTCAGCAGTAGAGTGCTTGCCTAGCAAACTGGAAGCCCTCGGTTCGATCCTCCACACACACAAACACACAAATCAGGGACTGGGGATGTCTCTGCTTCTACTGTGAACAGTTGATTGTTCTTATGGTGGGGAGAGGAAAAGTCTGTGGCTTGTTGATTTCATCCACTGAGCAGACTGAGGCAGTAAGATAGCAAGTTTGAGGTCAGCCTGAGTGACTTAGTAAAATTGTAAAAAAAAAAAAAAAAAAAAAAAACTTATGTCAATAAAAGTGACAGAGATTTATTTTTACCACTCCTTGGACTTTGTCCTCAGGACTACAGAAGGACACATGAAGTGGCACTTTGACCCCTGGAAACATAATCACATTCAAAAAAAATATGTCGGGGGAAAAGCCTGTTCACACAGCCTCTAGGGGAAAATGGAAGGAACAGAACACAAGCTGGCCTCATCCAGGTACCTGCTGCCCTATGGCAAAAGGTAATCTCATGTGGATGTGGAGAATGGAGAGTTTAACTCTTCTACCACATCACCCCATGGACACATTTCTCCATCCTACCACTTCCTCCATGCTGCATTAGCATCAATAGCTGTATTTCCATCTATTGAGTAAAAGTCACCCAAGTGGAAGGAAAATCCAGATACACAGTTCACCAATGATAAAAGAGCTTCTTTTTCATCAAGAAGTGTGAGAAGTGATTATTAAAGAGGGTAAAAAATACACTAAAATTTAGGTTGCTGTATCAGTCAGTGATCACTAGTGATTAGACTTAATGCAAGATATTCAAATGTATAAGGACTTACAAGATAAACTTCCAAAGCCTGGCCACAGCATCGGGTGTTAGAGAGTGTAAAATGTCATCTCTGTGTTGGAGATCCAAAGGATGCAGACTGAGCTCTAAGGCCTGGATCTCACTGTAGTGTTCCCTGTAAGTGCATGACAGGAGGCGAAAGGGTCTGAGTTGGAAGACAGGAAATGACCTCCAAAGTTGAGGTGAAGACTGGGTCTACTTGGAACAAACAGAAGCCAGCCTTCCTTAATCATTTTGTTCTTATCACATGCAGACAAGTGTACTGCTTGGTGCTACTCATGCCGAGGGTGGGCTTTCTGTCTTCAGCAAATCCCTTCAGCCACACCCAGAACTATACTAATCTCACACAGTTGTGTATTTCTTACACCAGTGGACACAATCAGTTAATGAGCACAGTAACTTCGATGATTGCCAACAACAATCAGCATCTACCCACATCACCTGCATTTGCCCAGTGCATCTCATTTGATTTCCCCAATAACATAGTGAGATAGATGTAGATCAGGAAACTGACTTAGAAACACACCATGGCTTCTAAAGATCACAGAGTAGATAATAGAAAACACAGTACTCCCATCCTAGCTCCCATCCTAAGTATTAAGTTGAAAGCCTTAATATAGGTTACAAAGGACCTAGGCTGAGCTTGAACTTTCTTTCATCTGGCTGGGTAGTGATGACCATTGGTAGAAGCATATCACCACTAACCAGTCTTGTGTCTGCACCATATACAGTGTGAGTTTCCAAATCATCTGTGTTATTCAGTTATTTGGCATGTGAAATGATGTGGTAGGCAAAAAGCTATGTATATTAAAGCTTTTACAAAATAAAATTACTGGAGAATCAAATGGATCAGCATGAACTAAGCTCACACACTAAGAATTAAATACTATGGGGTGGAAGACTTTAAAATGGGTAAAAAAAAAAAATTCTTTCATCTAAGAGGAAAATTTCCTCCACCACTCATTTCATTTTCTGATTCTCCCTCCCCTTTCCCTCTCCTCTCCTCTGATCTTTCCTTCTACTTTTTCTCCACTCTTCCCATTTCTACTACTTTCTTCTCCCTTTCACCCTCTTTTTGTTCCTCCTCTTCTTTCAACTTTCTTTTTATTCTCCCTCACTCATGTATACAACAAAGACAAAAGCAAGAGAAGATGAAAGAGAAATTATTCAGCCATTTTTTCAGGCATTGATTCCAACATCACAGTTTAAATTCTGAGTATCTGTCGTTTTACCTGCAGCCTCTATACTTCTTAGCATTTCCTAATTTCATGCCTTGCTCTTGACTTTGACTGAAAAGAAGTTGAGGATGCTATAGTTGAGTGTAATAATTTGACCTGTCAAAAAGTAATATGTAAATAAATAAATAACATCATGTGACCCACTAGCTAGGCTACCCAGAAATAGGCTCACAGCACCATTTTCCTTACAAAGTTATTTTTGTGAATTGAGTCTTTGCTAATATTTTGGGGCTCTGGATCTCAGGATGGATATTTGTCTCTGGTCAAATATGTTAAACTCACCTACCTTCAGATACTGGCATAACAGATGCATGGGCTTAAAAATAAAGCTGAGATGGAAAGAGACAAATCTCTCATTGCTCAGAATTATGAGATGTTTAGGGTGACAACCTGCTCAGGTCCCTCTTCTATTCCTCTCTCAGACAGGAGCTTTCTTTCCCCCTATAAATCTATTCTGACGGGGAAAAAAAAAAAAACAACGAGTTGTGAGATGTTTAAGTACCAGATTTAAAGATCTTGCACTCTGAATTTGTTATGGTTTCTACCTAGGGTGCCCCACCCCATAGTTACATATACTCATAGTTGGGCTTTGGGGAGATTACTTGATCATGGGTGTGTGATAATCCTCACCAGATTGCTCCACTGAGGGGTTTATAGCTGAGGGTGACATGGGAGTTGAAATCTATTTGGACAATATGGGGTTACAGGAGCATGTCCTGGCAGTGACTACATTTCCCACTACCCTCCTTGTTGCTCCCTCCTTCTTGCCTGCCTTGACAGCTCTTTCTCTTCCCCAGTGGTGCCTTGCTTTGAAACCAGCTGACTAGGGAGTGAAGCTTCTACTACCTACATGACAAAAGAAGCCTTTCCTTGAGTTATGGATATAAGGTATTGTGTTATGGATATAAGGTGTTGTGTGTTAGCAATCATAAATTGTGAACTCATTGTTATTTACCATCAAACAATATCTATAATGTATGAAGATGAAATTATGTACTACTCATCTACTATAGGTGTGATATCTAAAATATATATAAAATGAGCACAAAAATTAATCCCCTCAATAAATAACTCAATCAAAAAATGAGCAGATGAACTGAATAGACAGTTCTGACCTGTGAATACATGATTAAATGTTCCTTATCTTTACCCTTGGGGAAAAAGTGAAAATCAAAACAGTTGAGAAATTCCACTCTACCATTCTTAGAATGGCTATCACTAAGAACTCAAAGAGCAAGATGTGTGACAACACTATGGGGAGAAAGGAACACTTGTACATTATTGGCAGAAATGTAAACTAGTACAGCCATTATTGAAATCAGTATGGAGATGCTTCAAAAACATAAAACAGAAATTCCACTGGACTCAAGTATTTTCTTCCTGGGTGTATTCTAGAAAGGCATAGCTTCCTTTTTTAAGACTCCTGATCCCCCTATTGCATCTGGGGACTGGAGGAATCCATTGACAGCGTGCTTGCTAGAGCATTCATGGTGAAAAAATCACCCCTAAAATATTTGAAAAGCAATACTATTATTTAGTTTAAGGTACTGTAGGTCTGAGTAGTGATACTTATGGCTAGAGCTTCCTGACTCTTTTATGAATGAATAATAGTAAAAAAAAAAATAAAATAAAATATAAGATATATTTGTAAAAGTATAGTACCAGGGCTGGCCAAATAGCTCATTGTACTAAAGCACCTGCTTAGGAAGACACAAGGGCTGGGGGTTCCATCCCCAGAGCCTGCCATGCTGGCCCTGCCCCTAGGAGCATGCTGAGATGGGGATTGAGACTGGGCGTGATGGTGCATACCTATAATCCCAGCACTTGGGAGGCTATAAATAGGCCGACCCCCTGAGTCCAATCTATGTAGTTAGACCCTGTAGACCCTGTACTAAATATATAAAAAAAAGAATGAATAAATTAATAAATTAATAAATGTATAGTACTTACCACCAGTGCTATTTTAAATGAAAGGAAAATAAAGAGAATTTTTAAAAATAATTTCCATTGAAGAATTCTTTTGAGAAACAATGATTGGAATTGGTCCTCAACAACTAGATTCAAAGAACTGATCATTTGTCCCTGATGTGCTGAAGAGTTCCTTATGTACATTCCTGCTAATTTCCTGAGACAGATGTTACTGATACTGTTTAACAAATTAAAATATATGTCCAAGAATATCTCAGTTACTTTTCTCTTGTTGCTGAAACAAACACCTGAAACTCAAAATGAGGAAAGGAAAGTTTATTTAGCTCACAGTTACTGGAGGTTTTAGGCCACATTCAGCTGGCTCCAAGGCAGAGAGGCACATGGAAGAGGGCAACCGTTCATAGTGCAGGGCAAAGAGCAAGAGCTGGGAAGAGTAGCAGCATCTCCAGCAGCTAAGTTCTCTTCCTTCCTTACATTGAAATGCAAATCACCTGCCCCAGGAGAGGTGTAGCACCCACACCTACATTAATCAATTATAAATTCCAGCAGTCTCCCAAGACTGCTTGAGGCTTTGGAGGACACCTATATACAAACCATGACAAGGAAATTAAGAACTTCTTAAGATCATGCACTTTAGAAAGAATACAATAAATATTTGCACCCATATCTCTCTGACTCTGAAATTCATATAATTTGTACTCAGTTGACTTACAAGAATTTCATTACATTGAATCTATAAGTTACTAGTGCTTTTATTTGATCTTTATTGAGAAAATTCTTTCTAAGATCATTCCTGCCACAGACACAAGAGACTGTCTTGCTGTTACAAGAGGGCAATGGGGCAGCATGGCTCCCACCTCAACAGTAAGTCTTGTGTCCTGAGGACCATAAGGACGTCCTAACATTCCTTAGACTCACAAGCTTACTTTTTGTGCATTTTTTAAAATTTACCAAAAATGGTAATTCAATGTCTACAGTTTTGCCTCCAAGGTTAGCAGCATAATGCATGTGAATTATCTAAGATCCTGAGTGTTCACATAATGACTATTTTAATTATTCCTGTAGCAAATAAAGGATGTTAGGGAACAGTAACTTTCAATGGAGAGAATGAAGCCCTTAGAAAAAAGAGAGAGACTACTAGTGGCAGAAAAAAAGACAGAGAGAACTCTATGATACAACTAATTATAATGATTCCTTAGGTTCTTTAACCTAAGATATCTTAGGTTCCTTAACCTAAGCTAAAACCAACATTTGTGGCAAGATGAACTGATGTTCTAATAGAGACAATCCCTGAGGCAAGCCTCTAGTAATTTGATCTACATGAAATTCACTACAAAACTTATAGTGGAAAACATTTTAATCTTTGAGAATTCTATCCTCTCCAGTTTACCAATCACTGGATCTGTGGATCAGAAGTCCGGCTCATTCAGATCCAGCTATTGGCCAACAAAAAATACCCAGAACAGTCTATTGAATTCAACTCTCTTGGCTCATTCCTGGCTGCTTGTCAGACATCCTTTGAATAAGTAAATCAATGCTTTCATTGCAATAAGAGAAATTATTTTCTTGAATAAGACACATACCTTTTCTGCACATAAACTTCATGCTCCATGGTAGCAGGAACATATAGGAAATGAAAACATAAAGACTTTGTTGAAGGAGTAATTGTATGCTGATTAAGCAAAATAGTAGGTATAGAAACAAATCCTTACAATTGTTAATTAACATTATTTTTACAGCACTTTCTATATATTGACTTTCAGATAAATGTTGAGACAAAACAATTGAAATATTTATAACTCCATAGGGACGTAAGCCTCCTTTGATTAACTATTTAATTATAACTTTATCATCATTATCATTAACATTATTATCATCATTATGTAAGTCATTAGTCATAATAGTTGAGGGAAGAAGTTCAGCTATGCTGACGTTAGCCATATGAAAGGCATAATGCAACTGTGATACAAATTCTTTTTTTTTTTTCATTCCTAGAAAAAGAAAAGAGAGGCAGTAAGGGTCAAACAGTGTACAAGGTAGTTTGCATAAATTCATTGATTTAACTCTCTGAATAACACTTCAAGATGAGCTTGGAAGCCTTGCTTTGCAGATGAAATTAGGATAAAAATTACCTTTTAGCATTTTCTTAAGTAATTTTTGATAGTTCTAGGCTTGAGGTCAGGTTTCACTAATTTTAAAACCTTGAGTCTTTTCACTAGCTTCTTTTATTAGTGGAAGAATGTAGGTAATGTATTACAGTCTCTCTGTGCATCTGGATAATTGATACTGTGTTGTAATAATATAAGTAATAGATTGAACATCAGAAGACCTACCTTGAGTGTCAGGCTTTCCCACTTGCTAAAAGGAACTTTGGAAGGGCTCTTTGTATTTGGGGGACTTGATTTCCTTGTCTATATGTGAAATCTCTTTCTCACTGGTGGCTCTCAGAAGAAACATAGGAGTGCCATTTTCTATTAAAAAGACCATGTGAAAAGTAGTAGTTTAAATAGTGTCAGGTAACATGCAACTGTATCCAAACAGAAAGAGTTAGGAGCACCACACCCACAGTTCCTACATCTCAGCCATCCTTCTCAGTGCCATCCTCAGTTCTAAGTCACTACTCCAACCAGACAGTACTCACAACATCAGCAAGACACAAGCATTATGTCTTACATGTTCTCTGGAAGTTTCACTTGCCTCCATGGCCACTGGAAACACTGACCCCAAGCCTGCAACACCTGAAGCCTTCTGACTGCATCTGACCTGACAGCTCATCAGCTGTGGCCAGTTTTTCCCTTTCTGTTCTATTTTACACTGTGTTGGACACAACCCCTATGACAGGCATCTCGCTGAAAGCCCTGACTGCTCTCCATTAAACTAAAAATAAGTCCATTTGCCTTGACTCCTAGTGAGGCCCAGGTCTCACCACTCCTTCATCTTAGGCTCATTTTCCACCCACCCCTACACCCTGGGCCTCTCCCTACCCAATACCAGTGGCAGCCTTGGTGCTTCAGCCCCTGGCCCTCTTCCTGGCTCTACCACATTGGGTCTCCATGTGCTGCTCCTGTCAAGGACTCTCTGCTTTCTCCACTCAATGAATGGCCCACACCTACTTCACGCATCCAAGTGACACCTGCTGTCTATATAGTGCATTGCTCTAGTGAAATAATAGGTTTATTCACTCTTTAGGGTCTGTTTCTCTGAGGCCCTGCTCTCCCTTGCTCCTCACTAGTATGAGAACAGTGAATCAGCATGCAGTGAATATACACTAACTGGATTTTATAAAGGGAATGTCTCTAACGCTGCAGCAGTTGTACCAAGGACCTGGAGGCTGGGTCTGCAAAAGCACAATGAGTAACTATAACCAGTGTGAACTTATGCCTCTTCCTGTTATTTTTTATGCTTCCTTTACCACCTTACAACTTTCAGGCAGATCTCTTCTTTGCTCTGCACATAAGCAATCTAATCACCAAGATTTCCTATGTCTGCAATACTAAGCAGATTAGACCTAAATTTATCTAGCCCACCACCCACTTCAGAACTGAGGACATCAAGATAAGAGACCTCAAGCAGTGTTCAGAACTAACAGGGATATTCTATTGTCAGCTTAACAATGCCCAGCCCCCATGGATCTGTCTAGAAGACTCTAGTCCTTGTTCTAAGCTCAAGGAACTGCAGATTCCAGCAAAAGCAGCACCTGACAAACCAAACTATAAGGTCACCTCTTAAGCAGGAAAAAATATCCCATGATACAAGATGAAGCTGCCCTCTAGACAGGAACCAACATCTCAGGACAGAAACTGAATTTCCTCTGTAAACAATAATTCCTCTTTCACAACCCCATAGAAGCAGTCAGGAGATACCAATCAGTGAGACATCACTTGGCCAGGATTATCTTCTCTGCCAGCTGTGCAAACCCCAGTTATAGCAACTCCAAACACTTACCTTTGTTCTTCTTTGTTATAAGCCCTAATGTTTTGTCATACCTCAAATACAGGCTTTGAATCTCTTTATAAGCACTTTATATCATAGCTCTGCACATTAACGCTCCTTTTCTCTCTTTCTTCACTGTTCTCCTCTGTGACAAGTATCTGAGCCTGCTCTACTAGGATTTCTAAAGCTGTTTTTACCCTAAAATCCGGTAAAATACCACTTTCATGTGATCTTCTTCCTTCTTCCATTGCCTTCCAAACCACCTAGTACAGAACAACACCTCAACATGCAGAAAATAAATCTTTCCTACTGCTGATCTTCAGTCCCCAAGACTTTGCACTCAGACCCATTAGTATCTTCACCAATGCTTCTTCCCTGTATCCTCTTCTCTAGCCATTCATCTGCCTGGTCCTCAGGCTGCCACTTCAACCAAGAACATCTCTACTTTTCCTTGATCATTCTAGCCTTGTACACCTTTTTTTCCACAGTTTTGATGTTCAGTATATTCTGTATGAAACTATACCTATTGCAACTGTAAGACCAGCCCTTTTCTGCTAATCATGGACCTCTCCTGGACTGACATGTCTTGTCTTTGTCTTTATTTATTTATTTTTTTTGAAACACATTGATGAGGCTGTTTCTCCATAATCTACTTCTTGGTGGCTAAGAGGTTGGGTGAAATACTATCTAATATGTTGGTTGGGCCCCTGTTACATTTTCAAAACGTATATTGTTTGCTTAAATTTGTACTTCATTGCTTCCAGGGTGATTTTTCCCTATTTCCTAGATTATCACGTTCAAATTGAGTGAAATTGAATAAATGTTTCAGAGCTTATATGCAGCAAAATTAAGAATGAATCTAGGGCTGATATCAGAACAAAGTTTTCTCTCCTGTTTTATTCTTCTTCATTTCCACCTTCTCTGTCTACTCAAGAACAATGTTGAATTGGATTGAAGGAATTGAATTGAAGGAATGAAATAGGACAGAACGGAAGGGAATGGAATGGAATGGAATGGAACTGAATGGAATTGAATTGAATTGAATTGAATTGAATTGGATTGGATTGGATTGGATTGGATTGGATTGAATTGAATTGAACTGGACTGGACTGGACTGGACTGGACTGGACTGGACTGGACTGGACTGGACTGGACTGAATGGGCGGCTGTGGTAAAGATCAAGGCTGTCTCATTTTCAGATTGATCTGCATGCCTTTGTTTCCGTCTTTATTTGCTTGTTTTGATTCCTCGCCATGTCTACTCTTTAGCTGCCTAAGTAAGGGGGAAGACCCAGACACCACCCAACAGCGCCCCCTTCTGGTCCCACCAGTGACTTCGTACATTTCTTTTTTTGCTATTATTATTACTTTTAATAAGAAATAAAATGTGATAGTTTCAAAACACATTAGTAATACATTCCCAATAAATGATGCAATGCATATCGTTGTCCTCATAGTAGTTATTTGTACAGATCACAGTGTGTAGATGTGATAATTTTTCTAATCATTATTGGTACAAAAATTTTCTTCTCATTGAACTAAGAGAAAGTAGTTGTACACATAATCCAATGTTTCATAATTGCATTTGGTTATTGGCAAAACTGGCAATGTTGTAAGCTGTTGATCTGAGCCTTTTACAGCTCAGCATACTAATCTAGCTTTACATTTTATACCTCGTAGTTAAACTTTTCTTCTGGGTGGTTAAGGGCAAGTTAAAGCAAGATCTGTATAACAAAAATGTAACTGTGGTATCTCCCAAGGTCAGTCAAGTCCCCTCAGGAGTAACTTTGAAACCATGTATAGTGCTTTGTGGAACTGTTGTTGACTTCATATGTTTCTGAACTGCAGAGCTCACTGTGCATTGGTGTTTACTGTAATGCTCAGGAAGAATGGCTTGTGACTGTTGGATGATACTGAAAATTAGGTTTATTTAGAGATGAGCTGATCTCAAATTGCTCTAACCGTCATCTCAGAAGGCAAATATGCTGCTCATGCTTGAAGGGAAAAGGAAAATATCACATCTTTCCCCCAGTGATCTCTACAAGCTAACTTGAAAACCCACTAAATTAGAATTGCATTGTTCTGTCTGGCACTCAGCCAGCTTCTTACAATATTCAAAGCAGGCATTTCATCTCCGCAGCACAGGGAAAAATATGTTTCTTCTGGCCTACAAAAGTTAGGTTAAATAGAATATGAAACAGCCAAATTCAATAAGGTGGCCTGCTGGGGAAGATGATTCCCAAGGAGATGCTGAAGTGTGTGGAGGCCAAAGTTTGATGGACCAGTCCAGCACCTTGAACAGAGAACAGGAGTAGGATTTGAACACCTTCGTTGAGTCTCAGCTGTACATCTAGTTTACTGACAGATCCAGACAGCCCTGTTTGGTTGCTCTGACACTCCTGTTTTCCATACGGATATTGAGCACCAATCACACACATTCCAGAAATGGTGTCCGGAAGTGAAGTACAGCATCCCTAAAACCCAGACAATATTAGCAAAGGAAATTGGGAAACTTATTCAAGGTTAATATTTCTAAATCTAAATTTCTTCCTTGTTGAAACGAAAAAAAAAAAAGATAACAATAATAAGCAAGGGCATTTCCACAAGGCCCTTTGTGAGAATTAAATCAGATAATGTGTGTAAAAATGCCAAGCACCTGATGAGGGCTGAGGACATGCCAAAATCATCAGCCCACTGGCTGGCCACACTGTGTTAGAAATCAGGTCTTGGAAAACTGCATTCTACAGGCCTGTTGTTGATTTTGCAAATAAAATGTAATTGGATGTAACCATAACATTCAAGCATGTCACAAGCCTTGATGTTTCTGCCTTTTTCTAGGTGATTCTGCTTTCTACTCTTTACTCCTTTCTTTTTCTTTTCTCTCCTAGGAGCAAAAGTCTTAGATACTCTGATCCTTGGAAAAATGGAAAGAAGTGGCCCTCCCTCTTGGTAAGTTTGACTGTGCCACATTCTCCCATGGTGTGGCCAGGTGTCTCTTGAGGATACCCCATTGTCACTCACGTCTGGGAATCTTTGACAGTGAAGCAGCTGTAGGCCGTTGTGAGCACCCAGCTGTCTCTAAGATACAACTGAGTTCTCATTCCTTGGTGCTGTATGCACTCTTTTTTGTTCTTAAAATCATCTGGTTCATGTCATCCTTTTGTGCTCATCTGCTGACTTCTTAGGAGTTGTATCTATGCTGTGTTATGTGTGTAGATCACAGTGCCTAGCATTTAGTAGAAAGGCCCCTGTGGTGGCACATACCCAAGCCTGAGTAGCTTAGCCAGTTAGTGAGTCTTTGTCTCAAAAAAGAAAATTAAAAATGGCTAAGATATAGATTAGTAAAGAGACCCTGGGTTTGAATCTACAATTTCAAACAAAAAGCAAAACAAAAAATTGTACTTAACTGTATAATTTTTTTAAGAATTATGAACATTTATTTTCATTCTAAATTATATCATTTATTCTGGATATTTCTAGAGTGTATGTCTCAGTTACTGTTCTCTCGTTGCTGAGACAAATACCAGACACTCCAGATGAAGAAAGGAAAGGTTTATTTAGCTCACAGCTACTGAAGGTTTCATTCTCTACTCAGCTGGTTCCCAGGCAGAGGCAGCAAAACAGCAAGAGCAAAAGGGAAGAGTAACAGCAACAGTGACAACAGAGAGGAAGTCTGTCTCCCTAAAGTTGCATTCAGGCTATTCACCTCAGGCTGGGAGTAAGATTCACACCCATAATCCCAGTGGAACTAAAACTCATAATTCCAGGCTTCATCATGAATTAATCTTGAACTTTGTAAGTCTCCACCTAATGACTGCATGAGGCTTTGGAGGGACAAATGGTCACAAACTATAACAGTGTACTTGAGTTTTTATTTGTATGGTTAAAAAGCAATGATTTGTTACAGGGGAGAGTGAACATTTTAGACCTTGTTATCCACAAAGAGATGGACAAATGAATGAAGAAACCAGAAGACGTGCCTTTTATAACTTTAAATATTTTAAGAGTGTTTTGGCCTTAAATGAGGAAAGATAAGGACTTCTGTCCGGCCCCTTTCCAGCCCCTCCACCTTGTGACAGCATGAAAAATAAGCACAGCTAGGCCAAAGCATATCCTGCACTTTCCACCCATGTGTTGGAGAAGATTTCTACCACTGAATCACACCTTCAGTGAACTATTTTTTTAAATCTTTTCAAATGGGAAATTATTTAAGGAAAGGTAAAATAAGTTATGTCTATGTTTTAACATTTAAAATGGTTCAAAAATAGTTACTTCTTTGACAGAAAGGTTTGCTTCCATGTCATTCAGCTGTGATTGATGTGTGAAGCCATCAGCAGCAGCCGTGTCCATGAGGACCTTTAGGAATGTGGGACGGGACACCGCTGGGCTGCCAAGTAGAGTGTGTGGCCCTGTGGGCCTGCACTGCATGCAAATGGAGCAAGTACTTTTAAGAAATCAGATGGCTGAATTTCAGTTAATTTCAATTTAAATTATATTTTCTAAAAGGGACAGTAAATGTCGAAAGATTCCTTGATAAGCCATCTTACAGCCTCAGTTTAAATGACTTAGTAACAAGAAATTCATGACCACAGGCATTCTATTTTATTTATTTATGTGTATGTGTGTGTGTGTGTGTGTGTGTGTGTGTGTGTGTGTGTGTATTTTTCATACAGGATCTTCAGAATCTTACTACGCAGATCGAACTCATAGTGTTCTTCCTATTTTCAGCCTCCCAAGCACTGGGATTACAAGAGTGCACCACCATGCCCAGTCTCAATTGCCTTCTCAGCGCACCCCAAGGAGGAGCAGCACAGCATGCTGGGGATTGAACCTGAGCCCCGTGACTGCCTAGGCAGGCGCTTGAATCTGCTGAGCTATCTGGCTGGCCCAGGGATTCTATTTTAACTTTGGCAAATGCTTGCCAGTTGAAGAATTCAATTTCATTGAGATAGCTCTACAAAGCACTTGCATACATTGTTTATAGTTCTACAGTGTAAGCCAAGTCTCTGTGACACCACAGTGCTTCATATATGTGAAGTAAGAGAGTATGTTCCATTTCACACTGGTGTTATTAAAAGACACTATGCCCTTCAAATCCAGGCTAGAACCAAAGGGAATGTAATCATCCCCAAGTAGCACCAATGCTTTCTATTGGCACTTGCTGGGTGTTTGTGTTATGGCTTGTGTCCAGTTGTCTCCCCAAAGCCTGGGGCATTCATTGGAGGAGCTCTTCAAGGCTGGCAGAATCTATGGCATGTGACACTGTGAGTAGAGGTGTGTAGTACTGAATTAGTTCAGTGTTGATAGGGCTGGCCAGAAAGCTCAGTGGACTAAAGCACCTGTGTAAGTAGGTGCAGGGACGGGGGTATAATCCCCAAGATACCATGGCTTCCCTAACCCCTAGGGCACACTGGGATGAATGAGACTGGGCTTTGGGGTGAGCATCTGTAATCCCAGTGCTTGGGAGGCTAAAAACAAGAGGGTCATTATGAGTCCAATCTGTGTAGTGAGACCCTATAGATGCTGTACTAAATACATTTTTAAAAAGAATATGTAGTTCAGTGTTATGTCTAATCTAGTTCTGTGTATAGATAACAGAAAGGCTCACCCATGGTGTGGGTGGCACCAACCAAAATGCCCGTACCCTATAAGTGATGAAAGGAAAAGGGAGGCTTGTTGCTGCCACTGTGGTGCTTCTGCTACCTTCTTCTTGCTGCTGCCGCCTGCCCTACCATGAGCTATTTCGTCTCAGTAATACCCTGCTGCCATTCCTTGGAGAGGGCTATGAAAAGTTTTCACAAACTGTAGATCAAAATAAACCTTTGCAGGGCTGACCAGATAATTCAGGGGACTGAAGAATCTGCTTAGGTAGGCACAGGGACTGGGGTTTGATCCCTCCCATGCTGTGCCAGCACACTCCCCCCAACCCAGGAGCCATGCTGAGGTGGTGACTGAGTCTGAGTGCAGTGGCACTCACCTGTAATCCCAGCAGTTGGGAGGCTGAAAACAGGAGGATCATTATGAGTCCAATCTATGTAGACCCTGTACAAAAATACCTTAAAATAATAAAATAATAATAAACCTTCCATCCTTTAACTTGTCAGTGCTGGGTATTTTGTTCCAGCAATGCAGGAACAACCAAGAAAAGATGGAAATAAATTTTATTCTGTATGAGAATTAAAGTGGCAGATTACATTTCACCACGTAATCTTTCATCCTTCTCTAAGCAAAGTGATAAGGCTCAGACAGAAAACCAGTTTCCCAAGGGGCACAGATAGCTCAGTGGCATAAGCACCTACCTGGCATTGCAAGGTCCTAAGTTCAATCAAGGTGAAAAAAAAAGTCAGGAAAGAAATCCCATTAACCACTTTCTGTCACTAAGGGACTCTCACTTTTCTTCATTTGTAAAGTATATAAGAAATTGAATCACTAGAAAGTAAGCCATAATTCATGGCACAGTGGCAAAGTCTTCTGATAGTGATGTTCTAATCAAATCAAAGTTGGATTTAGATCTTGGATATGTTATTACTGCCTTGACACTAAAAGATTTTATTCTTTACATCAGCCTGATTCTCCCATCCTGTCGCTGCTTCTGTCAACTCTATGATGTACCATCAGAAAATAAAATGATCTGTAGAAAAGATCAGCCATACAGGCTTAAATACTGCATAGCATCTCTTGTTTAAGTAAGACAGAGTACAAACAAAGAGCACAAGAAAGATGGAGAGAAGGAGGCAAGGGGATGGGTATCTTGCCAATGGCAAGTGTCCAAGAGAAGGAGGGGAGG
>PVKN010015471.1:0-18477 GCA_004027915.1 Capromys pilorides | reverse complement strand
TGGATATCTGGTACATACTTCAACAGTTTAAAACTATACAAATTAAAAATTTCAATCTTACTTACAAATCTATTTTCATTTAGGCCTATTACCCTATATAGCAATTTTAGACTTGGTGTTTCTTGGCTAGTTTTAATGATTGCCATAAAATCTTTCACACAATTGTCTCTCTGCTCTTAATTTTTCTGTTGGCTGCAGTAAATCATTCAGCAAATTTTTCAAAGAAGGTTCTTGGTCCATTTACTTTTTTAATCTCTTGGTAACTGTGAATGTCTTTCAGTCACCTTCATACAGAAATACTAGCTTGGCAGAGTATATAATTCTGGTTCAAAACTATTTTCTCTTAAAGCTCTGCAAATAGAGCCAGGCACGGTAGGGCATGCCTTTAATTCCAGCACTCAGGAGCCTGGGGTTGGAGGATTGCTGCAAGTTTGAGGCCACTCGGCCTCACAGTAAATCTAGCCCAGCCTGAACTACACAGTAAGACCCTCTCAAAACCAAAACAAAGGGGCCGGAGAGATGGTTCAGCTGTGTAAAGCGCCTGCTTAGGAAAGCTTAGGCCACCTCAGGGACCACAGTTTGATCCCTGGCACCACATGTTGCGCCAGCCCCACCCCCAGGGCAAGCTGAGCTGGCTATAATAAAAACAAACAAACAAATAAACAACCCAAACAAAACTGCAAATGTTACTCCAATGTCTTCTGGCATTTAGAACTGCAAGAGAAAAATATAAGATCAGTCTGATTTTTGTCCCTTCACAGGTAATCTGGATACTTTTTGGTCTGGATATTTACAATTTGTTTTTAGCTTTGGACTTTTAAAAATCACTAGGAAGGTGCCGGTGAGATGGCTCAGCGGTCTAAAGCACCTGCTTACGCAACTGCAGGGACCTCGGTTCGATCCCCGGCACCACATGCTGCGCCAGTCCCATCCCAAGGGCAAGCTGAGCCAGTCATTAAAAAAAAGAAAAAGAAAAAAAATCACTAGGAAGCTGTGCGCGGTGTAATGTCAATACTTGGAAAATGAGGCAGGAAGGTCATCGTGAGCTTAAGGCCAGCCTGAGGTACACAAAGAGTTCAAGGTCGGCCAGAGCTAAAAAAAATCACTAGGATATGTCTAGGTGTTGCTTTCTTTTCATTAAATTTTAAGGTATTCTGTGAGTCTTCATTTGCAGGCTGACTTAAATCTTTAACTCTGAAAAGTTTTCTTTAATTAGTTTCTCTCTCTCTCTCTCTCTCTCTCTCTCTCTCTCTCTCTCTCTCTCTCTCTCCTCTGTAGTTAGGACAGGTCTACAGAGTCTATAGGGTCTCACTACGTATATCGGACTCAGTGATTCTCTTGTTTGCAGCTCTCAAGTGCTGGGATTGCAGGCACCACGCCCAGTCTCAATTGCCCTCTCAGCACACCCAGGGGTAGGGCTGGCACAGCACTCTGGGGATCAAACTTTCATCTGCTTTTTCCTGAATATATATATATATATATATGTATATATATATGTATGTCCTGGAAAGGGTTTCTACATCTCTTTTACTCATCTCTTAATATCTTAAGTTTCTTTGGCCTCTTCCTCTGCATTCTGTGTTTTGCATTTTCTTAAGCAATTTTATTTTGTGACCAACCCTACTTACATGGTTCCTTTAACTCCAATAAGAAGTCCTCCGTCGGCATGCTTTTTTTTTTTTTTTTGGTATTTTTTTAATACAGGATCTATAGGGTCTAACTACATAGACCAGACTCATAGTGATCCTCCTGTTTCCAGCCTCTCGAGTGCTGTGATTACAGGTGTGCGCCACCACGCCCGGTCTCGGTCACCCCTGGAGCAGGGCTGGCAGGGCACATTGGGGATTGAACCCCAGTCCCTGCACTTGCCTAAGCAGGTGCTTTAATCTGCTGAGCTATCTGGCTGGCCCCCCATCAGTATCTTCCATCTTCAAGCAGCACCTGCTTTATAATTAAGTCCACAGGGCTAATAAACTCTCTTATATCATGTTCAACACTTCCTAGATTATTTCTGGCATCTGGTCATCTGTTTGAAGAGAAAGCATTTTCCCAATTACTTAGCTCTATTCTTTTTTATGTCTTATTTTTGTTTGTCCTTTCATCTGTTGATGGACAGGAGTTATTTCTACTTTTGGGGAAATTATGAATAGCACTACTATGAACTCAGAGTACAAATATTTCTTTGAGAGTTTCCTTTCAGTTATTTTGGATCCATACCCTGATACATAATTGCTGCTTCATATGCTATTCTATTTTCAAAATTTCAGGAAGTATCATTGCTTCAGTAGTAGCCACACCATTTTACTGCTAATAGCACACAGAGGCTAATTTCTCTACATCCTAGCCAGCACCTGCTATCTTCTACTTTTTAGACAGTAACCACCCTAATGGGGGTGGGATCTCACTGTGATTTTAATGTATATTTCCCTAATGATTAATGATGCTGACCATCTTTTCGTGTGCTTGATGGCCATTTGTGTAGCTTTTTTTTTTTTGAAGTGCTTATTCAAGTTATTTGTCCTTTTGAAATCAATTTGTTGTTGCTGTTGAATCTGAGTTTTTCATGTATATTAGATATTAACCTCTTACTATATAGAGGAATTATAAATATTTTCTTCTATTCCATAGATTGCTTCCTCTTCTTGTATGGTTTTTTATGTATGTAGTTCAGAGTCTCACTACAAAGCTCCAACTCATAGTGATTCTCATATTTTCACCCTCCCCTACGCTGGGATTACTGGTGTGCACCACCGGGTGGCCAGGTCTTGGTGGCTGGCTCAGCTTGCTTCGGGGGGAAGTGTCGGTGCAGCATGTGGCATGGAGATAGATCCTCAGTCCCTGCAAGCACTTAGTCCACTAGGCAGGTGCTTAGTCCACTGAGTTATCTGGCCACACCCTCTCATTTTTAAATCACTTTAGAAAACTGATTGCATAAAATAGACTATAATATAGTTGAAAAATATACAAGACATATAGTGCAAGGGATGGAAGGGAAAAAAGAATGATACTGTAAGGCTGTTGCATTCCAAATATTACTTGAAAATATTATAAATTAAAGATGAAGATTAATTCTAAAGTAACTGTGAAAAATATAAAAGCGTATGGCTGTGTAGCTGGGGAGAGAGCTCATTGGTCTAAGTGCCTGCCTGGCAAGTGCAAGGTCCCGGGTTCTATCCCGGATACTGTATGCCCTGTTGGACCTGAGTTCCCAGGCACACCATGCTGGCCTGGAAACTGGGCGTAGTGGCACACACTTCTAATTCCAGTGCTAGGGTGGCTGAGACAGGTGAATCACTACAAAGATCTCACCCTATGCAGTGAGAGGATTTCATCCTATGTAGTGAGATCCTGTATCAAATAAATAAATAAACAATTTTTAAAAGTTTTACAATGAACAATGCAAGCTGTGAAATAAACATACACACAAACATACATACATGCACACATATGTGCATACATGCACAACATGCACATGTACCTTCCCCTGCCCCTGGTTTCTGACACAGACCTCCTAAAACTCTTACAGATAGCTATACCAGGAAAAAAATTTTGTTTTAATATTTGGTCTTTGACTCCAGGTTTTTTTTTTTCTTTTTGAGACAGGGTCTCGCTATGCAGTTCAGGCTGGCCTTGAACTCACTTTTTAGCCCAGGCTGGTCTCGAACTTACACTGATCCTCCTGCTTCAGCCTCTCAAGTGCTGGGATTATAGGTGTGCGCCACCATGCCTGGTTGACTCCAGTTCTTGACTCAGACCTTTTAAGGCCTCTGCAATTTATTAACTGACAGGAGATCTTTTGTTCTAATGAGGTAACTTTTTATACTTTATTTATTTATTTATTTATTTATTTATTTATACTATGACTGGCTCAGCCTGCCCTGGAGGTAGGACTGGTGCAGCATGTGGTATCAGGGATCGAACTGCGCGGTCCCTGTGGTTGTCTAAGCTTGCCTAAGCAGGTACTTTAGACCGCTGAGCTATCTCGCCGACCCATAATGAGGTAACTTTTGATGGGCTCATAGGCAGCCTCAGGATGGAGGATGACAGGTAGGGGAAAGAAGCATAATTACAGGATAGGAACTTTCCCTGCAATACTGTACTTACTGGCAGTAAAGCAAAGTAAAAGAGAGAGACAGACATTCAGATTGGAAAGGAAGAAATAAAAGCTGTCTTTCATAACAGAAAACAGGATTGTCCATGTTCTGTATAATAATGGACACGGCTACACATCAACAGAATACCCACACATACATATGTCCAAGTGATTTTTAGCAAACCAGCCAAAATAATTCAATGGGGGAAAGAGTAGTCTTTAACATATGATTTTGGAACAACTGGACATCCATATACAAAAAGGAGCCTCATGTATTACATTTTTCAATTTTTTACATTAAAAAATGAGCTCCAGACTTAAATGTCAGAGTTAAACCTATAAAAATGTTAGAATAAAATAACAAAAGTTTTTGACCTTGGACTAGGAAAAGATTTCTTAAGACAGTTTACCAAAAGCAAAACTCATAAAGGAAAAAAAAAAAAAAACCCTGAAAATTGTATTTTATCAATATTAAAAATTATTCTGTGACATACATGGTTAAAAATGTCAAGAAAGAAGAAAATATTTGCATATTATCAGTATGTGATGAAGGGCTTCTTTATCTGGAATATTTAAAGAACTCTTACAATTCAGTAAGACAACCTATTAAAACACGGGAACAGATTGGAACAGACAGTTCCATAAAGATAAAGTAACATCAGACAAGCACATGGAAAGAAACTTAATGCGGTCAATCATTAGTAAAATAAAACATTAAAACTTCAGTGAGATATCACTATAAACCCACTAAACTGGCTAAAATCAAATGCTGATGGCAAGGATGTATACTAAATGAACTCCCATATACTACTAGTGTAAAAGCAAAACAGTACAATCCTTTAGAAGACACTGTGGTGGTTTCTCGCAAAGTTAGATACACAGTTTACCTAAGCCCTAGCCATTGTCTCCTATGGTTTGAATCTGCAGTGCTTCCCATAAGCTCGTATATTGAAGGTTTGATCTCCAGTGCCCAGTCTTCAGAGGCTGGGCCTTAAAAAATAATTGGATCGCCGGGCGTGGTGGCATACACCTATAATCCCAGCACTTGGGAGGCTGAGGCAGGAGGATCGTTGTGAGTTCGAGACCAGCCTGGGCTACAAAAGTGGGCTCAAGGCCAGTCTGAACTGCATAGCGAGATCCTGTCTCAAAAAGACAAAAATAAATAAATACATACATACATACATAGATAAATAAATAGTTTAAAAAATAATTGGATCACAAAAGATTTAAGTCTATCAGCAGGTTAACTGACTGATGGACTCCTAATCTGATTTTTGGGGGGCACTGAAAATTTAGGAGGTAGGGTCTAATCGAAGGGAGCAGGTCACAGGGCTTTCTAATTTCTGTTGGCCGGGCAGAGAGCTCCTTTGCTCTATATGGACTGAAACATTGGGAACTGCGAGCCAAAATAAATCTTTTCTCCTTTAAGTTATTTATTCCAGATATCTTTCATAGGGGCAGAAAACTAACATACACTTTTAGGTATTTACTCAGGAAAAATGAACACATAATGCTTGTACAAAAAACCCTGTTCTTCTGAGAAAACACCAAGAAGGGGAATAGCTGGGTTGAATGGGACCTTTAATCCCAGTTTTTTGAGGACTCTCCACACTGATTTCCACAGTGGTTGCAACAGCCTAAACTCTCACCAACAATAGAGAAGGGTTTGTTTTCTGTTATAGCCCTCCAGAACTTGTTATTAGTTGACTTCTTTATGATAGCCACACCCATATATGCACACCCATGTTTATAGCAGCACAATTCGTCATAGCTGAATCTTGGAAAAAATACAAATCATGATCAACTGAGGAATGGATAAAAAAGATATGATATTTTTACACAATGAAGTATTACTCAGCTATAAAGAATGATAAAGTCAAGGCTTCTAAAGGTAAATGGATGCAACCATACTCATGAGTGAAATGAATCAGAGCCACATGCATAAACATTGTTATAGTGTAAGACACTGAAAGAGTTAATAAAATCTGAAAGGTACCATAGATACTATGAAAGGAAAAGAACAATTCAAAGAGAAGGAACAACTGGATGAGGGACTGGAAAAAAGAAGGGAAAAACATATACGTATATAAACAGGATAGCTTGGATAACTACTGCTGATTTTTACTGGTCTATTGAAAGAACAGTTAATGCTTAAATTGTTTTTTCTCTCTTTAATTTTTAACCAATTTTGCATGCCTATATCTGGTATCTGAACAACTAATTTGAAGACAACAACATGCAATTAACAACCATAGCTGAGTTCTCTATTTTTTTTAGTGAAATTCTGCATCATTTCCTTCTTTTCTTTTCTTTTTTTTACTATTTTTTGTTCACTTTAAAAAATAAAAGAAGGGGTGGCCAAATAGCTCAGTGGATTAAAGCACTTGCAAGCAAGCGCAGGGGCTGGGAGTTTGATCCCAAGGCCTGTCGTGCCAGCCCTGGATCTGGGGTACGCTTAGACTATAATTGAGACAGGGTGTGGTGGTGCGCGTCTGTAATTCCAATTCTTGAGAAGCTGTAAACAGACGGACCTCTATAAGTCCAATCTAGTAGTGAGACCCTGAATACCCTGTAGACCCTCTCCTGAAAAAAATTTAAAAAAAGAGGAGGAGGAGGAAGAAGAGGACAACAGGAAGAGGAAGAAGAAGAAATCTGTACTAATATACAAACTTCCCACAATTCTGGCTACAACTGAACTGCAAACATTAATTCCTTCCATGATTTTAGAATCTTACAATGAATTCTGTAACCAGAATTGTGGAAAGAATTAAGTTTGTAATCCAAGGTACCACAGTATATATATAGTGTTTTTACTTATATTTTACCCAAATAACCCATATATCTTTTAATTATGACCTCCGACTAGACAAATACGCTTTGTTACATCCACATAATGGAATACTACTCAGCAATAAATAAGAAGAACAATTAAGTAACACACACAACTCATGTACAAACTACAAATACATTACACTAAAGGAAAGAAGGGGAGATATCTTTTACATGATTCTACCCACGCGACATTCTGGACAGAAAGTAGATTAATGAGGCGAGGAATGGGAGACGGATTAACTAGAAAAGAGCAAAGGAAACCTCTGAGGATAATGGAAATGTGCTACTGATTGTTGGGGATGCACAAAGTATATGTTTGTCAAAATCTGTAGAACTGCACTAAAATGTAATTTTTATTGTATGTAAATTTTAATACACTTCAGTAAAATTATATTCATACAACTATATGTATAGAGCCATTTTAAAAATGAGATGAAGGGGACTGGGGGGGGGGGGTGCAGCTCAAAGTGGAGAGCACATACAAGGCCCTCGGCCTGATCTCTAACATCAAATAATAAAAGTGACGATGATCATGACGGTGGTGGTGCTGATGGAGACACAGACCACTAAGAAGATAACCTCTGCCTGTCCTTTGAGAGTGAAAAGCAAGATGCAGAACAATGAACGCAGCGTGTTCCCATTTATGGTAATACTTACTGGCTGTCTCTGGGGAAGGCGACTGGAGTGCCATTTTGTATTATTTGAGATTTTCCCCTATATGCTTGTATTACTTTTAATTAGAAAAAGTAGGAAAAACAGGTACAGGTCAGCAAAAACTCTCAGGTGTCAGTTCAGAGAACGAAGACGTGCATGCTTGTGAAAACACGCAGAAAAATATAGAATGCTTTATCTAGGGGCACTCAATATATAGCTAGAGGAAAGAAAGCATTTGGCGCCAACTCAGGAAGCAGATCCCGGGCAGATCCCTATCTGTACAGCAGGTACTTGGCAGCACAGCCCCTGCTTTCCACAGGGAGCTAAACTGGGACCGCTTGTGGGGGACAAAATCAGCATGCAACCAAGCATCCT
Organism: Capromys pilorides; assembly: GCA_004027915.1. Classification (NCBI taxonomy): domain Eukaryota; kingdom Metazoa; phylum Chordata; class Mammalia; order Rodentia; family Capromyidae; genus Capromys; species Capromys pilorides. The sequence continues at coordinate 10,523 of PVKN010015471.1, read as the reverse complement.
CGATGTTCTCGGGGCCAGCTGTTTCTGCGCATTCCTTTGTAAGCACAATGTGTGTGTATGTGTTTGTGTGTGTGTGTGTGCCCTAACCTCAGCCTTCTAAGGACGGGAGCCAGTCCTTCTCTCACTGAGCAGGGTCACTGCAAGACTACTCTGGTGGTCTGAGTGCTGTATCCCAACACCCATACGGTCCCAAGTGGCCTTCTGCCAGTCACTGAATCAGCAGCTCCTGTCATTTTATAAGAGAATAAAATGATCCCAACAGTCTCTAGACACTCCAAATAAGACAAAATGATCTCTTCAGCCCCCTTTCCATGCCAAAGCTTCAACAAAAGAGGAAGGTTGGTCAGTAAGTAAGGCCCAGTGGTGGTATTTGGTAGAAGGAACTCTGGTTACTCACAGATTTTTCTTTCAGAAAGCCTGACACCTCTGATCACAAGCTCCACAGAATGCAAAATGTACATGGGGAATGTGCTAAGTTCTGTTCTGGCTCTGTTTGAACATTCCTCCCCGAAGCCAGATCGTGGGTCCCAGCTTTACTTGGCCACTGATACTAGGACTAGGAGCATGGCTGCTTCTCTAGATACCTGGTTTCCATGAGGTAACCATGCAGCTTCTATCTCTTTCCTCCCTCTCACCAAAACACCACAATGACATGTAAATCCCTAAGGGGCAGGGTGGAGGGTAAGGTAGGCACAGAGCAGAGCTAGGTAAAAGCCAAGCCCTTGCCAGACGTCTGTAGATTTCCGAATAAAGGAGGGAAGTTACAACAGAATCTTGTTTCCTCAGGAAAACACCAGGCACCATGAGCCACCAGGTTTCTCACTCCTGGGCCATGACCAGGTTGTATAAGTCAGTGGAAGGATCAGGAGCACTTACCGGGGGAAGATGGCAGTCATCAGGGCTGAGGCGTAGCCGGGCTTGCAAGCTCCCTCTGAAAAGTTTGCGTACTTGGTGGCTAACTCAGCAGGCCTGTGGATAGAGAAGGAAAGTCATGGCTTGCCAAGAACTGAATGATCAGGGAGTTATCAATTCATGAAGAGCTGCAGGGGCTAAGACCTTGACTAAAGTTCCATTCCCTACAATCAGCACTTTAGGCCCATTTCCACACCTTGAGTTTTATGATGATAAAAAATCCAAATCCCTAACAGAATAGACAGATGAACAGGCAAGACCCCTCAGTGGAATCTGTAAAAGGAACATGCATAGGTTCTCTGCAGGAAGCTTGACATGAAAGGAATCAGGACCTCCAGCCAACTCCAAGACTAGGAGGGTGGTGCTTTTCAGTACACAGACGCTTGGAATCTGATGCTGCCAGATGGACTGCCCTTTTCATCTTCCTAGCCCAGCACTGCAGTCAAGTCACTGGGAACCACTCACAAGGACCCAAACATAGTAGACACAATAATGTGTGCCATGGGAGGTGTAACTCTGACTTTTAACTGAGCATGCTCTCCTGGTCTCTGCCTAGAGTCACTCCTTGTTCTTCCCCTCCTGCTTTATGCCTACTAGTCTTTTAGAATCCTATTGATGTCCCTTCAGCGGGAGTAACCCCACGCCCACAGCTCAGGCTGTGGTTCTCAGTGCTTTTGCTGTCCCTCCCCTGTCCTCAATGTCACAGGCTCACTCCATCGGCACTGTCATGCTGCAAGCCCACCATTGCTGTACGTTTCTCTCACTATGCTGTAAATGCCCAAGCTCAGAGGCTGATTCAAACCTCCTCAAGTACCTTGCACTAAGAGGGGCACACAGAAGAACCCTGCAACTTTCACAATATAATAATCCTGACGGTCTCCCTGCACTTCAACCTGCAGACCAGGCAATCACAGGAGGCCACAGCCAGCCTATGTGCTTAAGGGCTGGTTTTGCTGCAGGGCTGTGCCACCCCCATAGGTAGGTTTTAGTGTCCTTAGGCATTCAACATAGAGCTGGAGTCACCACCCTCCACCACAGCTCTGCCTCTGTGGTCTAGAGAAGACTAGAATGCCTTCACTGAGTGGGCCTAGTGACCCTGGGGGCTTAAAGGCCGGACCTGCTGGGGCACCTGAGTGAACTGGCTGGCTGCCAATTCTGAGTGCCAACCTTCTGCACTCCCACCCTTGGGCAAACTGCCAACTCTCTGGGGCTCCGATGCCCCACTGGGCAAGATTGTCCCCAATACTGTTCTCTGAGGGACCCAAGAGTAGGGTATGGGGATGGGGTGGCTCTGTACGGGACAGCCAGAGTGGTAAGGCCACTGCCTGTCACATCTGATTCACCCTGGGGGCCTAGTTCAGGGCTTACACAATTGCTTGTTGCACACAGACAAGCTTATCTGTATGTAAGCCATTTTTTTAAAAAAGAAATCTACTACATTTTAAAGCCTTTTCTACCAATGAAATTCAAAGCCTATAATGTAAATATAAATGCTGAAGGACAAGCTCAGACTTTATTCCGTAGGCAAAAGAAAGTCAAAGGTTTTAACAGAAGAAAAACAATATTATTCTATGCAAACAACTATATTTTAGAAATGAAATATAAACTTCTGTGCAATGACTGAACTTACTGAAAGCTGTTGAACTAGGCAGTGACTAAAACACACTAGACCGGCTTTAGTTGCTCCTCTCCATAGCCTCTCTCTGAGTGAGTGCTATGTGTTATTAGTGTACACATAAGGCTCAGATCATGCTGCTGGTTAGGGGCGGGTGCTGCATTTGCACCAGCTTCTAACTCCTATGTGGGAACTGCTGACAGGACACTACCAGCACAGGATCAGAGGACAGCAGACCCAGTGCCAGCAAAGACAGGGTTACCCTGCCCGGCAACAAGGAGGGAAGAAAGTCAAGAAGTATGTACACAAGCAGCGTGGCATTTTGAGTTCCTTTATGTCATGTCTCTCAACCTGTCACCATCTGCTTGTCTGCCTTGCACTGTGAGTTGCTGTGCTCTTCCTTAATTCCAGAGAGATTCATGAAGAAGTCAAAAGATGGGATGGTTGCTTCCTTTACTAACCAGGTATGCCACAGAACTTAACACACAACAGACAAACTAGGTTTTTTCTCCACAATGTATGTATCCATTTTTTGGAAGGTGACTGGACAAGGGCTGGACAGAGCAGGGCCCCTGGCTGAACCCATTCATGATGCAGAGGAAGGAGTGCGGGCCAGCTGGAGCACAGAACGCCAGGAGCTAGGAGGGCAGTAGCAGATTCAGCTCCCCCTATGGCAGGGCAAGGTAGTCAAATACCAGGGATGATGAGCACTAGATCAGCTCCTCATGGAGAAAGCAGCTCTGGAAACAGTGGGCCATGTCAATTATTACCAAATTAAAATGCCTCAGAAATGGCCTCCTGGCTGTCCCAGTGAGAGAAGAATAGGGGGAGTGTTGGGGATTCTGAGTCATACGGCAGGCTGGGACCTCTGGGGCAGTCAGCGGTCAAAACCACCAAGATTAATGGTCACTAAATCCCTCAGGCCAGAATAGTTAGTTTCTCTAAGGCGCTCATACTCAAATGCCAGGAGGCCCCCACAGATGTCTGATCAAATCATTCAGCTCTTGTTCTTCTTCTCTGCAGCTGGCCTTTCACTGTGGGAGACTTAGCATTTCAAACAGTAAGAGCAGCCATTGTGCTACAAACTGGCCATCAAGCCCCTGGGGTTAAGAGTAAACCACACCCTCAAGACAGCTACACTGGAACCCAGAGTCAACATGACTTCCGCTCCCCACCAGCCCCTCCTCCGCTCATGATTGTGCTTAAGGAATCAGGCCTGAGATAGGTTGCAAACTGAAGCCTATGCATCTGGCTTCCATGCACAATAGGAATCATGTCATCCCGAGGACCTGGTGATGACATGGCACAAGAGCTGGCCATCCCCTGAAGCACCACGGGAATGCTGCATGAAAGAGGAGGTAGCAGAGAGTGGCGGCCAGATGAAGCAGCTCTGAGCATCTGGCTCAAATCTGGATTCAGTCATGAGGGGTGGATGGGCAAGAAACAACGCAATATCCCAGTTGATTCCCAGGTTCTAAGGAAAGAGCACACTTTAAGGACACAGGGACGAACTACATGTGCTAATTTAGTACCATTATGTTCAAGGCACTCGCTAGAAGGAAGACTGCATGCGTAGCATCTTGCACACTGTTTGACAGATTATATAATAACTCAACCAAAGGCGGCCAATATTACATGCTTAGGGAGACCTGCAGGAAAGTGCAGGCGCGGCCCTCAGCACGGAGCTCCTGCTGCCACTGCTTCTTCAGTTCCGTTCTCTACCCTTCATGACAAGAAGGCACTTCTCTAACCAGTGGAGTTGTTTCTGGAATGATGACATGGCTTGAGAAATGACAGATCAGCTTTGCTTGGATAGTGTAGAATTTTTTTTTTTTCCCAATACCGGGGATTGAACTCAGAACCGCAGTTTATTCTACTGAACTATCTCCGTGGCCCAAATTTTGCTATCAAGAGATTTGATAATCTTTTTCCCCCCAGAACTCAGGCTCTTAAGCACTTATTCTACTGAACTATCTCCCTAGCCCTTTGCTTGGCATTAAACAATTGCATTTCAATTTTTTTTTCTGAAATAGATTTTTCTTATTTTTATTTTTTTAATGTGATATCTTTTTATTTATTTGTTTCTTTATTTTATGGCTGGCTCAGCCTGCCCTGGTGGTGGGGCTGGCGCAGCATGTGGTGCCGGGGATTGAACTGCAGTCCCTGCAGTTGCCTGAGCTTTCCTAAGCAGGCGCTGTAGACCACTGAACCATCTCGCCGGCCCTGAAATAGACTTTATATAGGAAAAGTACCTAATGTTATTCTAGCCTTTGTCAAAGTCCCAGAGGTAAATGTTTCTTCCTAAGGACAGTTTCTCTTTCCTCTAACTGCTGTCCTTCTGGCCCTGGCCCTCTAGTTCTGCAGGATCCTCTTGCACTGTCCTCAGGGTCTTGCCCCACGCACAGCTGATGTGTGCTAATAACTCATGTCACCTGGATATCACTGACTCTCCTCTCTGCCACCCTCAGTATGGACACAGGTTTCTCCGTAGCCTCTGCCCCAATTCAGCCACCTGTGATAAACTCCGAATCACCGTGAACTACTTAATAGTCCACGCTGAGTGACACTCAGGCAGCTGTTTGTGTACACACTATCTTGAGTTTTACTCTGGCAGATGTCATTTTTACAAGTCAATTCTTTTTTTTTTTTTTTTTTTTTAAATGTATTTAGTACAGTGTCTACAGGGTCTCAGTACACAGATAGGACTTACAGAGATTCTCCTGTCTTCAGCTTCCCAAATATTGGATTATAGGTGGGCGCCACCATGCCCAGTCTCAATTATCTTCTTATCGCACCCCGGGGGTTCACCCCCATTCCCGCATCTGCCTAAGTAGGCACTTTAATCCCCTGAGCTATCTGGCTGGCCCTTACCGGTCAGTTCTTTTTTCCTTCTTTTTTGGTCTTTTTGAGAGAGGGTCTCACTGTGCAGTTCAGGCTGGCTTTGAGCTCACTCTGTAACCCAAACAGGTCTCAAACTCACAAAGATCTTCCTGCCTCAGCCTCCCCAGTGATAGAGTTACAGGCACGCACCACCACACTTGGCAACCAGTTAATTCTTGTTGCACAAGTTATACTCACACTTGTCATTTTTTATTTCCTATTGTATCTTACAAAAACTAATAAAAAATCGTACATTTTTGGCTACCTTATATTTAAATAATCAAACTAAAAAAGGATGTAAAGGTCTTCTCTCAGTTTACAGGAACTGCTTGCTCTGAGCCATGTGGAATTTGTAGAATTTTTCAGCATTGGAGGCCCTGGCTTTCTGCTCTTGCTACTGGCAGTGCAGTACCTCCACCACCCCAGGCCACTTTCCTGTTTGGTCTGGGTTTCTACTGCTGACATTACTGCAAGTTTCCTCTACCTCTAGCCTTGTCATTTTCTTCATGATGGTTGCCAAGATGCTCTGCAGGAAGCTCTCCCAGCACATTAGCCTGCCGTGCTTGGACAAGTATCACAGTGACTCTTACCAGCGGCCTGCTGTGACTGCTCCAACTCAGTTCTGTTTCCATGCTTCATTTCTTTAAAAATAAAAACACATCCTCTTTCTGGGTGGCATGAAAAGAACCAAGGAACTAACATCTACTGAGACTGCACCAGGTGCCTGGCAGTTGATCTCATCACCTCACTGAGCTTTACACAAACCTCTAAAGCAGTGCCGCCTTAGATCCAGCTGTGGGGCTGACAGAGCCCACGTGAAGGCACTGCTGGAAGACGTGCTGTTCTACATTTACATTATTAAAACGACCACAACCAGGAAATTAATTTCAGTTCATATTTTGCCTATACAATCTGGGTCACACTTGCATTTGTGGCCATCATCAACAAAGCAGTTACAACCTGGAGAGTGAGTGGAAGCTGGTATGCTTATATGACACAGTAACTCAAGCAATGATGGCACCAGCTGAAATACGTGGGCCGGAGAACTGAGGAGAAGACCTTCACCGTTTAGAACCTATGACAGGTTCCAAGAAGCCATGATGCTTGAGAAATAACAGCGCTGCTTCTGGTTTCTTGAGGTGGGATATGAAACTTTCCAGGAATGATAGCATTTAACAAAGAAAGTGACAGATGATTCCTGAAGCACAGGAGATAGCAATAGTGTCTAGATACTACAAAGAATCTCTGTGTGTCGAATCCGTATGTGGATCTCTTTTCCACCCACTGTTTTAAATCCTCGTAGATAGCCATTATCCCTCACGTGGACCCAAAACTGTTTTATATAAGCAGAAGGCTTTCCCTGCCTTCTTTGATATAAAGAGCCACTGACTTAAGGCTGAAATTTAAATAGCTCTTCCACTTGCTAGTTATGTAACTTCAGGTAAGACACAACTGTTTTAACTTCTGAAATAGCTATCATAATGTAAATTTTCTAGAAGTGATGGGAAGACCGATGAATACTGCCATTATGCAGGACAGAGTGCTCTCTGAGGAGCTGTGATTGTGCAGTGCCAGTGAGTGCTCCTGTTTCAATGTTAGACTTCTGCTTTTACTAGACCTTGCACGTTCATCTGAAATGAATTATCAAGTTTTCACTACTTTAAAGAGAAAAAACTCTGCTCCTTTCACTTTTCATATCAGAATCCTTTCCAACAACCCATTCGGCTATCTCCAAAATTCTGCCTGTTAGCAGGGAGGTCAGGAGTCTTTAGGGAAAGGCCACTGAAATGAGGTCAGCATCTGCGAGCAAGGACTTGCCATCCGTTGGCACTGTGGTGCCTCTGGGCCCCACTGAAGGGCTAAATTTCATTTGATTTGTTCTCAAAATAACAGTGAAGACTTGTGCCCAATTTCTCTTTTGGTCCCCAGCACGAGATAGAGTTATTATGATGATCTCCAAATATCACTGTCACTAAATCCATTAAGTATAGATTTCTCAAAGTGAGTGCCACAGTCCCTGGGTTACTTAATAAAGGCCACAGGTACTGAAAGTCACAGTACAAACACAGGGCATCTTCTGGTGGCAATAAACATACTCGAAGCTAGGAGGAACACTGCACTGAAGCAACACATATGTACTGTGGTACAGAATTATTTAAAAAATAATTTAGACCTCTTAAAGGAAGAACATGCTTGAACAGGGCTGCTACCAACTGTGCTCATTTCCACTCAGCTCAGGGTGCACAGAAAAGCGCTGCGCTTGGAGGCCTGACAGTTCCACTTTGGTTCCTGCCCACAAGAAGCTAGCAGGTATGGAAGTAAACATACCTTTGAGGAGAAGCGCAATGAGAGTGGTGTACAGGGTGTTTGGAGAGAGGCAGCTAACGTCGCCTGAGGAATTAGGGGTAACGCCAAGAGAAGAGGGCGGAAGGGCCTTGTCAGCACTGGACACAGTGCGTGCAAAGGCCCGTTTGGAGAACAGTCAACGTGAGCCCAGGCATGCTCTCGCTGCCAATAATCCTTCTGCTTCAAGGTTTTTGCAGAGGAATAAAAAAGAAGAGGCCTGGGTTACGAGGTAAGAACAGATATGGAGAGGAAGGAAACTTTATTGAAAGAATTTTAGGAAGCAAATTAACAAAGCAGAGACATGTAATCAGCAATTATTGAACAATATCAAGGGTTTTGTCTTTATTCTTTACTGTCAGTTCTTAAACACCTTTGAATACAGACATTATCACCCTCATTTTATGAAGAAGAAAACAGGGCCAGTGAGATAGCTCAGCAGTCTAAAGCACCTGCTTAGGCAACCGCAGGGACCATGGTTTCATCCCTGACACCACATGCTGCGCCAGCCCCACCCCCAGGGTAGGCTGAGCCGGCCATACATTAGAAAAAAAAAAAAGAGGAGGAGGATGAACCCACTTATGTATCACTTTTCTTTTCCTACCTGGCATTCATTGATTTTTAGTCTCCATGGTTTTGTCATTTCTATAATGTCACATAGTTGGAAGGTGGCTTATTTCATGTAGTTACGCATTTAGGGCTCCTCTAAGTCTCTGCAACTTAATGACTCACGTTTTAATGCTGAGTAGTGTTTCACTGTCAGTGTGCCAGTTCATTTATCTAGTCATCTATTCCTCTACTGAAGGATACCTTGTTTGCTTACAACTGTTGGGAAATATGAGTGAAGCTTCTATAAATATTCAAGTGCAGATTGTTGCTGTTCTGCTATGTGTGTTGTAGTGGGGACTGAATCCAGGGCCCTTGGACATGTCTGCCAAGTGCTTCATTACTAAGCAGCACTCCTGCTTTTTTTTTTTTTTGAGGTGAGATCTTACCCAGGATAGGCTCCAACTTGTGATCCTCTCGCTTTTGCCTCTCAACTGCTGTGATTACATGGCAACGTGTGTCACCATATTGGTTCACATAGTCTTTTGTGCATGTAAGTTTGAACACAGTTGGGAAAATACCTTGGAAAGTAGTTGTCACAATATTCAGTGAGAGCATGTTTTAACTTCGGAAAACCCTGCCAGATTCCCACTGATAATGAGTAAGAATTCCAGTCCCTCTGCCATCTTGCTGGTACTTATTTATTTTCTGGCCATTATAATAGGTGTGTGGCAGTATTACACTGTTGTTTTAACTCGCACTTCCTGCTGACGTATGATTTCAGAACTTTTTCATGTGTTTGTCATCTGTATATATATATATTTTGAGGGGAGCAGGTATCCAGATCTTTTGCCCATTTTAAAATTGGGTTGATTATTTACTCATTGTTGAGTTTTGAGATTTCTTGGAATCCTTTATATATTGTGGACATAAATTCTTTTTTTTTTTTTTTAAATTTTATTTATTTATTTGTTTGCTTGTTGTGTTTGGTTGTTTCTTTATTTATTCATTTTGTGGCTGGCTCAGCCTGCCCTGGTGGTGGCGCTGGCGCAGCATGTGGTGCCGGGGATCGAACTGCAGTGTGGACATAAATTCTTGATGAGATACGTGTTTCACAAAAGTTCCCCCACTCTGTAGTGTTTTCTTCTTTCTCTTAACAGCGCCTTTTAATAAGTACAGATTTAAATATTTTTTTGGTACCAAGAATTGAACTTAGGACCTTGTGCTTGCCAGCCAGGTGCTGTGCTGCTAATGTATATCACCAACTTGGTTTTATGTTTTGATAAAAGTCAATTATCTTCTTTTCTGGGTTGTGCTTCTAATTTTATAGCGAAAAACAGGCTAAATCCAAGATCTCCAAGATTTTCCCGTTATTTTCCAGAAGTTTCTTAGTTTTATGTTTTACACTTACACATTAAATTTCTGTTGCTATGACATAATAACTGAGAACATCGTAAGAGGGAAAAGATTTACTCTGACTTACATTTCAGCCTGTGGTCCTGGGGCTCCATTGCTTCTTGGTTGGATGCAGAACATGTGATAGAGGAAAGTGACTCACCTCATGGTGGACAGGAGGCAGAGAGAGAAAGGGAAGAGCCCAAGAGGAGGTGAGTAGGGATAAAATAGCTTCCTCAAAGCAAAGGCTCCATTAACCCGCTTTATCTAATTAGGCCTCTCTCCTAAAAGCCCACTGAGTGAACAACTTGTCATTGGATAAATCCACTGATAAAGCCAGATCCTTCATGATCCACTCAGTCATTTCCCAAAATCCTCACCTCTGAAAATGGGATCCTTTTGGGGACTGTTAAAAATTCAAACAATAATAATTCTGGTCAACTTCGGTTTTATTTCAGGTTAATTTCTGTGAAACACATGATTGATATATATAGAAGGATTTGATATATATAGAAGGAAGGATTTATTTGTGTCTATGTGGAATTGTCTTTGTTCATTTGTTAAAGATCAATATCTGAGTGGGTTATTTGTGTGGGTCTGCTTCTGGGTTCTCTATCCTGCTCTACTGATCTACTGTATTTGCTCATTCTCCTGCCAGTACTTTGCTTGATTTCTGTAGCTCTCAGCAAACTGTTCTTTATTGATATTGTCACATATTCTAGATCTTTCTCCTTTCTATATAAACTTTAAATTTGTTAATATCCATAAAATAACCTTCTGGGATTTTACACAGAAGTTACAAAACAGGTTCAAATGAACAAAATACCTTCAG
>PVKN010015470.1:0-18435 GCA_004027915.1 Capromys pilorides | reverse complement strand
GAAGATAGGCATAGATGACAAAAGAACATAACTGAATGCTTGCTACTTCCTACTTCCTAGAATGGAGTGTACTGACACCAAAATGCTGTTCACTATGGGCTCTCAACACAGTGCTCTCACTTCAATTTCATTTTTAACTAAAGCATAATCATTTTCTCTCTGGGCCTTTCTCCAGTCTGCCTACTTGTGATTCCTCAAGAACAGGAAAACCCAGGGGAAAGTTACCCACTTCTAGGCAGAGATAACCACGATGATTAAGTAGGTGAAACACTAAGCAAGAATTTATTCCTGTTATTACTATCATGGCAAAACCCTAGAGACTTCTTTTATCACATTCTATATCCTATATTCTTACAGACATTTACCACGTCCTAAGTGTATGCAAATACAGCAGTATCGGGTTGGCTAGCTTTTCTTTATTCAAACATATACCTGGGAAGTGGTGGCCTGAAGAACTTACCACAGCTTTTAACGTAAGTGTCCATGACCTCAGCACTTATTCCATTTGGCCCAGTCTCACTTGGTGCATATTTTCTAAAAAAGTTCTGAAAAGACATTGTTTACCTGTTTAAGATTTCAATACAGATGAACTATTTTAGAACTGTTATGAGCAGGGAAGTGTCTAGTCCCACAGACAGTCACAACAGCCAGACATTGGCTGAAGTGAAGGACAGTAGGAATGGCCCAAGGGGCCTCCCATGTGGACACACTGCTCCACCAGCAAACTCTAAGAACTGCAGACAGGGGTAAAATGGGACGAAATACGTGTGAGCCAAGAATGTCACTTAGCATTGCTGGGAGTAACCAAACTTGGAAATAATAAAAATGTCTATCAATAAATGTTTAATAAATGACAGTATTTCTAAACTTTGCATATAGTGTAACATCAACCTTTAATAAATTTATTTGTTCATCAATTAACTTTTGATTATGTGCCTCACACTGTCCAAAGAATTGTACCAATGTGGAAGAATTTCTAATTGTGAACAATGTTTACTTCTAAAGTAAGAAAGCAAACAGAGACTCCATATATTCTTCATAAAAACTGGTGGTAGCAAGAATTATTCATGAACTGCGTAAACAAGTAAAATTGATACTGTACCTGAATGCTTCCCTCTGTATCAAGAACTTCAGCCACAGGGACTGACTGGATAAACTGCATGAAGCCTGCACAGAAACGAACAGCTGCAGTAAGCAGACCCACTGACAAAGGAGCACAGGCTGTGCGGAGAACAGTCCTCTATGAGGATGCACACGTTCCACACCTCGCAACTTAAAAGCATCTGTGAACAGTACCTGAAGTTTGTACGGGCCTTCAACGTACAGCTCAGAGTAGCTACTAGAAAACTTTGGGTTCTTAATTAAGCTGATTCACCTGTGTGCTGCGCCACTGCGCCTGCTATTACTGAACATAAGGAACAATGCAAGGTAACTGACTGAGCTTCCCAAGCCTACCATCAAAAAATCTCCTTTTCGTAATTCTACAACAAATCATACTTAAATGCCGCTTGGGGCAAATTAGAAGTCAGTTTAAGGATTCAAAATTCTGAAATATGATCACCTAACCCTAAGTGCTTGGATATGCATTTGGCTGCTTCTGTGTACATTCTGTCATGTGCCCCTCCTGGAAAGGACCTGAGAGGGAAGTACAAATCCCATGCACTACCAATGCAAATCAGGAGGGTGCGATATGTGGGGGTGAGTGAGAATAAGCCTGGTTAACCTGGAGATAACAACAGGAACACAAAATAACAAATATACAGAAAAAAAATAAGAACAATGATATTTCAGGGTTATAGACAACTACCTGGTATTGGTGAGCTTTACTTTCAGCAGTGTGCAAGCAAATTACATCCATTTAGAGTAAGGAACCCATCATTTATCCTATGTCATAAATGCACAACAGTCTGCATTAGCTCATTTACCAGGTATTCATTATTTTCTTACTATGCAGCAAGAAATATGGCAAGGAACAAAACTAGATGCTTGACCCTGACTAGGTACTTTAACACTTATAAGCTTTTCTTGGAGAACTACTATGAACAGGTAGAATGAAAGTGAAGATCAAAGCTACAGAGGAAACAAAGGACACCTGACATTTGAGTCATGTCATTTAGAAAAATAAAGGTGGTGGGTAAAGCTGGGGGTGGAGGGGAGCCGATGTCAGACAGTGATCCTAACACAGCTACAGGCTCTACGACAGAACAGGACACCGCCTTAGAGAGGACAGGGGGCAGCTGGTGTGGCTGATGGCTCTGAGGCCAAGACAGAAGAAGCTCTAGGCAGGTAAACAGGAGTTACACAACTTGAGAACTTAGGAGCCAGGTCCAACCTGTTGAGAGCTAGTAACATATACAGGACAGCGAAGAAGCACACTCACACCTTTAGAAAGATCATCTTGAGGGGAAAATCAGAAGGGTGACGAAAAAAATTTAACAGATATGGGAGAGGTTGAGGAAAGGAGAAAAAGTAAAACAGCTATTTTGGTTGCCCAAGCTTATGATAGACATAAAGCATAAGACTACGAAATGAAGCATTAGGGAAACATTCTCAGGGAAACTTCTACCGAACTTCCAAAGGTTAATCACAGAAACACTCCCATGCTAGATACACGTATAGACATACATGAATGCGAACACAGCTATCCACACACTCAGTTCAAATGCATAATAATGAACTCAGTTGAGGACATCATTTGCTGAGTGCCTCTCACACGCAGAGCACAGCATCAACCTTTTCTGGGCCAAAGTAGCCCTCAAGGGGATGCCAGTGGGCGCACATCAGAAAGGCAAAAAATAGGATGGGCACTCATCTGAATTCAAAGAAAACATCAAAAAAGTGTTACTTTTTCTCCCAGTAGGTGCTTTATAATTTCAAGAATTGAAAATGGAAGCAAAGAAGAACAGTGGCGGAGACAAAGGAAACAGAGAAGGGGGAAGAGGGAAAAGGAGCTAGGAAAGGAGAAAGGGAAAAGAAACACGTGGACGCAGATTGAAAAGGGAAAGCGGGGAGGAGGTAAAGAAAGGAAAGGAGGGAAGATAGAAAGGGTCAGTGAGAGGGAGGGGGAGAAGAGAGTGAGAGAGATGGGGACGGGGAGGAGGGATAGGTGGCAGGCAGCCGGGAGAAGGCAAGGAGGGAGAAGGCAGGAGAGAAAAGAATGGAAAAGGCAGGCTGAGCCAGCTGGTCCTCAAGGCTACCCAGGAGTTAAATCTTTAACCTTCTTAAGAAGTTTGATTAGGAAAAATACACTCATTGAACACTGAGATAAGACAATCATGATATGAAATAAACTTACCATGTTTTGTACTAGTGGCTAACACTTTATAAGGTGTCAATTTCAAGTCCAGATTTTCTTTCCGTAACAGCTTTTGATCAGAAGATAAAACACATTAAGCCAATGAAATAGTTTTGTTACACTCCACTTTCGTGGAAGCAACCTTAATAAAATTTTAATTAAATTATCTTTCATTACCAGAACATACTTATTAATTCATGGTAGCATGACAAGGTTTTTATCTCTAAATCTTTATCATCCATTTTCAATAATGATAGAATTCCTCCTACCATTTTTGTTCTACAAGTATTTTAGAACTCAGGAAAAAAAAAAGAGGGGAAGCCTATTCTTTTATACACCAGAGACAAAGACGGGCCTTTTTCTTAATAACAATTAGGAAAAAGAAAAAGAAAAAAAAGATCTAAGAGACTTACTAGAAAATGTTAAATCTAACATGAGAACTTAATTTAGAAATTAATAATTTTTCTTTTTGAAACAGGGTTTCGCTGTGCAGTTCAGGCCAATCTTGAGCACATTTCGTAGCCCAGGCTGGCCTAAATAGGCAGCAATCCTCCCGCCTCAGCCTTCTGACTGCTGGGACTACAGGTGTGCGCCACCATGCCTGATCTCAGACAAAATTCTTATTGACTACACACGCAGTTCCGCAGTCATCATCACAGCCACGCCCAAGGGCATGGGAATGAACCTGTTCAGTGTCAGTGAGACGTTGTAACTGGACGTTACCAATAGTTCAGTTTCTGTAAATAGCCTATGCTTTTCTAGAATAAAAAAGTATCCCCAAATAACATAAAAATTATATTCACCTTGTCCATAAGTGAAATTATTTGAAGAATGAGTTGATCCTGGCGTAAATCATCTCCATGTTTAAATATAACAGGATATTTGCCTCCATCTTCTGTCTTAAAGAATAGCTGCGCAGGCATGAGTGCACTCTGGAAAAGGAAAACATTGCTTTAAAAATCAGATGTAAATTAGTGAATGGAGATTTAACTATACAGAAAGGGCAAACAGGCTTGTAAGCTCAACAGGAAGACCAACAGGACTAAGATGTGGTAGGAAGCCATACAGCCAACAATGAACTAGCTAATGGAGGACTGCGTGACGGGAGAGAACAGGCTTTGGGATCAACAGCCATGGATATGAATCCAGGCTCTGCCAGGGATCGACAGGGATGATTCTGTGCACATTCTGTGTTTCTTCATCTGTAAAATGAAGAAAATGTTTACTGTGCTAAGGAAAGCAGAAACCACAGAGGTGAAAGGTCTGGTCACATGCCTGATTCAAATAATATATTTTAGGCTACATATGTTCACCACTATTATTTGTGTTGCTGAGATATACTGGAATAAATACACTAAAACAATGGAGCAGAAAAATGTGTCCGATAAAACTAGGCATGGTGGTGCACGCTTGCAATCCCAGAGCTAGGGAAGCTGAGACAGGAGGATCACTATGAGGCCAAGCTGCATAGCGAGACCCCATACAAAATACAAGAAGTAAAATAAAATAAGATAAAATATATTTTTTAAAATGGGCCAGATGAAAAGTCAAGAGTTCCAGGTTTAGTGGCAATACACACTACCTGTAGCTTTGAGATTCAAAACCTAAAACTATAAGGTCAGGAGAGACCTCAAATATGTGTATTTCTCTCCAGCTTCTTTTCCTTCATTGCATGAAATCCCAAAATTAGTTCAGGTGTACTTAAATCAATAAAAATTACCCCACGAAGTTCTCTATAGAAAGAGAAGATATATAACATCTCACATGAAGTGGCACCCTGAAACCACCATTTGAGACAAATACACAACTTCTGAGGGAGACACCCTACGGACTTTGGTCAGTGAGAGGAGTTATTATGTAAAATGAAAGGGGCTGCGGAGATAGCTAAGCAGTCTAAGCACCTTCTTGGCAAGTGCAAGGACCTGAGTTTGATCCCTGGCCCCACATGCTATGCTGACTCCACATCATGCTGGCCCCAACCCTGGAACCAGGGACGGCGGTGCACGCCTGTAATCCCAGCGCTGGAGAGGCTGAGACATCAGGATCCCTATGAGTCTTAGCTGTGCAGCACTGCGTAGGAAGATCTTATATCAAAACCCCACAAAAAATTGAAGGAATTTATAATGGCCCAAGAAAAGAAATGGAATAAAACAAGACGTAAGTACTACTTCATATAAGCCAAGAAAAGCATGGAACAAAGTATCACAGAAAGAGACAAACAGACACATGGAAAAACAAAGCCAAATGCAAATGATAGGGGGGCATATGAGTGTGTGTGTTGGGTGCATGGTGGTACATAGCTGTGTACTAGGAAATTCTCGCCACCGTTCTACATGTTTGAAAGCATTCCTACGGAAGGATGGGGAAAAGACATGAAAATGCTTCACAGAATCCATTTCAGATCATATAAACTGGAAAAACTAAAAGTCTGACCTTAAAGTTGTAGTACACCATCACTCGTCATGAAACGCATTCTATAAATTACTTAGAGCTCTAGTTCTCCATAGCTCAAAAACAGCAATAAAAAGTGATGGTCCTAAAGACAAATGACAGGCAGCAGGGTCACTGCCACAATTTCCCCATTCAAATACAAAACTGGCTTTGAAATTTAGATGCTACCTGACATAAAGCAAGCAGGTAAGAGCTGAATAACTACCACTGACCTCAGTGCATTAAGCAGTCCACTCTTAGCGAAGAGGTACCTTCAGTCCTTAGGCTAAGATCTGTGATATGCTTGAGAAATACTAGAAAAAAAGGGTCCCTGCTCCTTTCAGCTCTGAGGAGCTTTTTTGTATAAACACATGGATGCTCCACAGGGCACAATTCATCACTTTTACCAGATTCCCAAAATCATACATAACCTATAAATGATGAAGAATTAGAGTTATATAATAAAGATCTTCTACATAATTAGATTTTTTTTCTTTTTGGTTGATTTGAGGCAGGGTCTCACTATGCAGCTCAGGCTGGCCTTGACCTTGTAGTGTAGACTGGGCAAGTTGGAATTATAGGTGTATACCACCATGCCCAGCTATAACTAGCTACTACTTTACATAAAGTTATATAATAACTGCTTCATGATGTCTAGCCTACAACTCATAATTTTCAAGAACACTCATATACTTAAGGTTGAAAGAAGAACAATGAAACTGGATATTCTGACCAAACATTTCTGTATTTTATTGACTATCAGCTTTGTTTATGTGAGACAAAATTATAATATTCTATAAGTAAAGAGAACATGGATTCGAATGTGCCTAAAAGGACTGACAGACACACAGTCCTATGCTCTGGCCCGGCGCCAGGGAGCCCGAGTGCTTCCAGCGAGAACATCCCACTGCGACGCACGTGCCACAGGTTCACCACTGCCGTTTTCCTCTTACCTATAACCACTATGGCTCTCAGATATTCTTTTTTATCCTATAGGAAACAAAATTAACAAATTCACTGCTTTCGAGTAGCCCAGATAGGACAGAAATATTAGCAGCTGGTCAGCACGGCCCGAAGGACGCCAGCTGATCTATGTGCACTGCCTCGATTTTTCAAATTGCAAGTGGTGACCTACTAATGAGGTTGGAAACAAATGAAACAGTTTGCAAGAGATAATTAAAAATTAAGGCAACTATAAATTGTTTATAAAAGAACAGAAGCTATCAGTCCACAATGTGTAGCAGCATGACTTAGTTTCTTTTACGAAACCTATACATTAGTTGTGTGACATGGGCTATAAAACAGGTGCCTGACAGTAGACCCCTAGAAACTATCCAAATTATTTCTTATTGTAATTCTTGCCTCCTGTGCTACATGATGCAAAGTACTGTTCAACAGAACTTCAAGTCTCCCCCAACCAGAATCACAGGGCCACACAGACGAGACTGCTCAGGGCAGCAACAGGCAGCCTGATAGGTAGGACTCTCTGCCCTTCGGCCCTTTCCCCTGCCTAGGAAAGGAAAGGGCACTACCATTTACATCTGGGGGATTTGTGGCCAGGCGAAAGGAAGCTCAAGAGAACTGGTACTTGAAAATATAAGAAAAACATTTAAAGTTCACTGGAATACATACTGGGTTGAGAAATGTTAAAGATTAACTAGGCCCCATCCCTAGTCATATGAATTTACGAATCAAATGCAAATATGAGTTTTGCATGACTGTTTATGTTTTATTAAAAACAAAACAGCCTAAATTGAGAAGACTAGTAATGCTGATTAAGCATTAGCTGAAATAATTTTTTAATTTAAAATGATACAAAAATATTTTATACACTTCATTTCTTTAAATGTCTATTACTCGTAAAACAGACAAACCACAGCAGTGCTTTATATAGCATTTACTTAACCAATGGAATGAGTGGTATTCCCTATAATGTCCTAATTTCCCAAGGCAGTTTTTTTTTCCTGTTCTACTTTTAAAGAATTAGACTCTAACCGTTTACCTTAAAGACTCATCGTGATTACCTTAAACAGCGTGGCTGTTTCTGGAATTATTCCTCTGATTTTCACTTGGGGTTCTAAAGGCAGCGGGATAAGTTCCACATCTGACAAATTCATTTTTTCGTTATCTCCAAGCAATGCCTGAAGTCTCTCATTCTAGAACAAGTTAAAAAGATTAATTAGGTTAAGAGAGAACCTACTTTATAGTATGTAAACTATTCTATACATAGTTTATGTATTTGTACAGTAAGGACATAAAAACTAAGTTTAAGCTGGATGTTGTAATGCATGCCTATAATCCTAGCACTCCAGAGGAGGAGGCAGGAAAATCACTGCAAGTTCAAGGCTGGGCTACAAAGTGAGCCCCTGTCTTGAAAAAGAAACCAGAAAACAAAAGAAAACTAAAAAAAAAAAAAAAAAAAAAAAAAAGAGTCTAATTTGGAAACATGTACAGAGCACCCTAAAAGTTAACATAAAATAGTACATGGGTGTGAAACATTTATAAATTATCTACACAACAGCAACATTGTTTAAAAGGAATGATCTCTTGACTGAGAAAAACTAAATGTCCTTAAGAGCAACAGTTACAATTCACCTGATGCACATGAGAAAGAAGAAAGACTTCCACACTGGACTTAAAAATTCAGTATCCTTCCCCAGAAGATTTATAAAGTTACAGAGAACAATTTCCTTTGAAGCTTAATTTCACATGACAAAGCATTATCTGAAAATACATTATGTTACCCTAGCACATTTTGGGCCTGTAAGGAGGAAACTGCATTTCAGGTCCTGACAACCTCCACCTTCTACTTCTCACAGAGCCTTCCCAGGACAGCGTCCTCATCCCTTTTTTCTTCAGCACACAGCACACATACTACTGAACTGAGCCAGGATCTTACACACCTAGAGGCCTGTGTCATGGTGAAACAGCTCTGAAGCCTACAGAATCCCATACATTTAACTTCAAAGCATCAATCTATTTCATTTGAAAGCTAGAAAAGTCCTGCATTCTTTAAACAGCTGAGCCTGTACTTCAAGAGTGAAAACTTCAATTGCCAACACCAGTGGCATAAAGTATTTCAACTAGAATACTAGTTGTATGCAGCAAAGGGATGAGTTCTGGAATCGTAAGAGATGGAAGTTTCAAAAATTTGTTTTAGGAGTCACACAAAAATTTTCCTTTAGTAACATTCACTAACTCCTTCTGAATGACAGATGCAATTTAAAAATCAACTGAAAACTGGCATAAATTCCTATATATGGTGTTATGGTTTGCATCTAGTTGTCCTCCCAAAGCCTCAGTCATGCGGCAGGGATTTCTATAGGTTGAGATTAACTCATGATCTGCTGGGATCATGAGTGCTGCACCCAGCCTAGGGCAGATAGTATACTGCTGCTACTCCTTCATTTGTTCTCTCCTCTTTGCTGCTGCCATGAAAGGTTGCTCTCTGTCATGTGCCAGTCTGCTTTGGAGTCAGCTGAGTACGGACTGAAACCTCTAGTAACTGTAAGCTAAATAAACCTTGCCTTCCTTCATTTTGGGTGTCTGGTATTTGTCCCGGAAAAAAAAGAAGAGTAACTAAGACACACAGTTTATCAAAAAGTCAATGAATCTTCCTACTCAACTGGATGGTCAGATATACCAGTGCTAGTAAATATATAATTATTTTATTTTTTGTTAGCACACCAAGTAGAAATTGATGAAAATGGAGTAATCCCAGGTGGGCATATCCATCTTTGTTTCTCCTTTTCACTACTCCAACAGGGTCCTGAGCACTGTCCTTCCTCACTTCGTGACCCTTACAGTTCATCAGAAGCAACCAGAGGGCTGCTGCTGCTGCTGCTGCTAGGAACCTGAACTGCACAGCGGAGACACAGGCGCGCCCTCTGCTGGTCGGCACCGGGTCACACCACTTCTTACCAAGACAGCCATAACCCTCAAGACTGGTTTACTTGCTTAGTCTAGGATTCTTCTCAACAAGGAAAAGGACAGCTAGACAAAAATGTTTTTCCCCTCTGTATTTCTCATCTTGGTAAATGATTATTCCTCGTTATTATCTCTACTAGCATTTCTTTGAACTTACTCAATTCATCCTTTCAAGTTTTCTCTCACAAATCTAGAGAATAACAGTAATCATGTCTTATAAAAGTCACCAAGAAAGATCTGGCTATTACCTAGTGTGACCAGGTAAGAAAACAAGTGAATTCTTCTTATAACTTAAGCTACTGGTCAGGAAACAGAACATAAAAAGAACAGAGACTATTACTATTCTATACATCTTGCTTGAAAGATCAAATACAGCAACAGGGGTACCTGGTGCAAAGCCAGGTCCGCCATGAACACCAATTCTGAGATGTATGCAAGTTGTTCTGAACCTCATTTTCTCAGAACTCTAGTCTACATGATCTGTAGAGATCTTTTCCATACTAAGTACATTATATTCTACAAAGCTTAGACTCTAAAACAGCCAACAAAGCACTGAAATCAGAAATACAGATGTGAGGCAGGACGTGTGGACACAAATAACTGCAGCACTTAACAGTCGGATGACACAGGGCAAAGTAACCCCTCTGTGTCTCCTATTCCACTCAAGTAGGGGAACTCTAAGAGCCTATTAATAGGACCACAATGACAATTAAATACATCAACATATGTAAACTCCAACAGGACTGCATATATAATCAGTGTTCAAGTGTTTCTGCAACCTCAAATATATAGGAATTCACTGTACTGACCCAGTGAAACAGTGTTCAAAACTGAGTGTTTTATGATACAAAGTCACTCTGTCATAAGCACAAGCCAACGGCACAGTCTTACCTTTTTCTTCCGATTTCCACTTTCACGCTGCACTGCCTTCATTAGATGCACCAGCCGATCTACAAATGTCTGTTGCGCAGCCAGCAAAGAACGCATAACTCTGACAGATTTATCACCCTAAGGTAATCAAAGTAAAGTTGATTTTGTGGAGAATAATGATCAGGGTTTCTTTAATAGCATGGGTTATCTTTTTTTACTCTTGTAATAGCCATAAACTTTAACACAAAGCAAAACTTAAAGTGATTAATTATTGTGACTCAAAGATAATGAGAAACCCATTATTTTCAGTAAGCATCACCAACCTATTCGCTGTTGCAAGTTATCTGAGACTTCAGAGCACTGGTCTATCCAAAACAATATGTCCCATAACCACCTGACAAGACAGAATGCACACAATCCAAAAAGCTTTAACTCACTGATTCAATAAATATCTTAAAACCAATAATGCCAGAAATGTGCTACGTACACATATGGCAAAAACAAAGAAACGATCTTCAAGAAACTAAAACATCTACTAGAAAAGAGAACTAGACCTACATGAATACCACTGTATTTCATGTTAGTTTAGAGGCAGAAAAAGAAATCCTAAAATCTATCAAGTTTTACGTAGTGATTCCCAATTCATAAAATACATATTCTCATTTAATCTTCATAATTAATATGGTAAGAGCAGCTGGGAAAACATTATCCCCATTCGACACAATTTATGTTCAGAGAAACCGGAATGACTTCATAGGACAAAAAGTGAGATCAGAAAAGAACCAAGGGTTTATCCATGGATCAGCTTGATAGTGAAAAGCTCTGAGCCCTAAGGCTATTTATAAGCTTAGTCTTAAAGAAACTAATAAGATGAAGTTAAAACTTCTGCAGACTTGAAGTATCAAACAGCAGACAAAAGATGCTATAAAGTAAAATTTTCAGTAGTAAAGCCAGATTAACAACTGAGTTTTGTGCTCACTGCCCTTGTGCCCTCTGCTGGCTGGCTGTGATAGTGCTTTCAGAATCAAAACAAGGGAAGCAAAGAAGGCAGGAAAAACCGAAGCAGAACTTTAAAAAAAACTGTTGATGAAACAAAGGAGCTCGCTCAAAAGAGAGTGCCTGCAACAGGGCAAGTGCAGGATCCTGAGAACATACCGAGTCTAGGCACGGAAAAAAAAGGGACATTTAAAAGCAAAGTTTTTTGTTGTTGTTCTACACTGAGGTTTAGAGAATCAGAACTTTCTACAAAAGGTTGAAGAATAAGTATTTTATCTTGTTGGTCATAGGGTTTCTATTCCAATCATCCAGCTGCCGTAGCAGTGCAGAAAGAACTGAGCCATATGTAAAGGAAGGAGAACTGACTGTGTCCCAATAATTCATCAACAGGAAATAAAAAATAAACCTAAAGTCATTTTATGTATCAAAAAATATTGACCTTTTGATATGAAAATATAAAAGCCATTCTTCCACTGCAGGACATCATGAGACCAGCAACCTGCCAGCTCCAGCAGCGCACTGCCATTTGTCACCCCACACTCAACAGTTACCTTCAGCAGTGCTTGGCTGAATCTTCTCATCACATTCAGGTACATCTCATGGGTCTTGGGGTCTCTCTGCTGAGTATCTTGATCTTCACATTCCACTATCACATACCTTAAAATATTCACATCATGTGAAATGAAACCCAAATTCATTTGGTAAATATACTTTTTCGTTAAAATACATTAATTCATACTTGCAAAAAATAATTGAGGGTAATGAAACTTATTTAGTCATTCTTTTTTTAAATATGAAAAAAGGGGGCGTACCAGATAGTTCAGTGGATTAAAGTGCCTGCTTAGGCGAATGCAGGGACCAGGATTCAATCCCCAGTGTGCTGTGCCAGTCCTGCATCCAGGGCCCACTGAGACAGCAATTGAGACTAGGTGTGGTGGCATGTACCTGTAACCCCAGTGCTTGGGAGACTGAAAGCGGGAGGATCACTATGAGTCCAATTTGTGTAGTGAGACACTGTAAACCCTGTACTAAATACATGGGAAAAAAAAAAAAGAAAAACAAAAATAGCCGAGAATGGTGGCACACACCTACAATTCCAGCACACAGGAGGCTGAGGCAAGGGGGTCACCACAAATTCGAGGCCAGCCTGGGATACACAATGAGGTCAACACCAGCCCAAACTACATAGCCAAAACCTATCTCAAAGAAACAAAACAAAAAACCAAACCAAACCAAAACAAAAAAACTTATAATAAACAAATGTGAAAAATTAAAGAGCAATGTGTACAGCCATCAGTAAAAAGTTCATGCTATGCTTTAAATTGTACAATATCCTAAATTTTCTAAAAACTGCACCATCAAAACTAGCATTTCTTCCTATCACTTTATGAGATGCTTTAGCATAGTAATATGCTCCAAAGTTATGTGCCCTACATACAGACCAAATAACTGCAGAACAAACACCATTATTTTTCCATCTGTGATACTCTCAGCATTACTTAAGGCCTCCTTATCCTGCAAATCACTCTGGAGCTATCGCACAGCACATTTCTTAAAGATGAACAAAATTTTAGACTTTTTTCATTAATTTCCCTGTTTCTCAAAAACTCACATATAATCTTCAATTTTTATACCAAAGTTCTTCCTACTCTGTTGTAGTTAATGACAATTTAAACATTTCCTTAACTCCTTATGCAGCTGTAGAAATCACACAAGCAATGATCTGAGCAAAGGGCTTTAATCAGGTGCTTCCAATGCTATGCTGGGAACAAACTGCTAGAGCAAATGGCATCTGGCATCACAACGTGGCCCACATTGCAGTGGGAGCTACACAGATATATAAAGCTGAAGGCATGCTCTCAACAACATTAACACTGACTAAGGTTTAATACTTATTTTTTCTACTTCAGTTTTCTTTGAATAATAAACGCCAAGTTATGAAATTTTAAATATTTTCAACAGACCATAATGTATGGCTTGAAAAAAACAGAGATACTTTGTCTTGCCCATGATGGCACAAGAAGATGGCTGTGGCACCAGGATCAAGACTCAGGGCTCCCCTGCCAGAACCTTCTCATGCCGACTAAATTGATTCTCATTCTGTTTTGTCTTTAAAAAGCACCCAACTTTTTCAATCTTCTTAAATGATGTTTGCCCAGGCTAAGTCATGAATGCTATTTATTGCCTATTATAATCTTTGTAGGAAAGATCTATACAGCCACCTGAAAGGTAAATCTCATCAACGAACAGCTTCACTGCCTGACTGTCTATGGCATACTCCATTCTATACAAGGCTTGTAATCAATATTATTTTATTACTGAGTAAACCAAAGATTCCAAGACACAGTTCAGGTCTACTTCCATATTTCATTATGCAGCTTGCTCCTCCACAAGGAGACCCTCTTGTTAAGATACTGCCACTCTCTCTTAATAGCACATGTGTGCCACTCCCTCTTAACCTAGGCTTACCAAACTAATCGGTATCTTTTACTACCTCAGTTGGAAGCACTCTCATTATTCCAAGCACTTGAGATGGAAATTTTCAAATAGCAGGACTGACAGTTTAGGTTTTTCTCAAAATTTAGGTAGGAAAACATACGTTTGAGTCAACTGAATATAAAAATAGAGGGAAAAGTGGGGTTGTGGTAAAGTCAGAGAACCAAGTTCTATTTTAAACTGTACTACTTCACACTACTCCTTTTTTTTGTAATTGGTACAGGGCCTCACTACACAGCTCGGCACTCATAGCGATTCTTCTGTTTTCAGCTTCCCTGGTGCTGGGATTACAGGCATGTGCCACCATGCCTGAACTTGTTTGCCCAGCTCAGCGCGCCTCCGCCAGTGTGGCATGAAGGACCAGGGATCGAACCCTGGTCCCTGTGCTTGCCAAAGCAGAGACTTAGTCTGCTGAGCAATCTCACCCATGTTCCTACTTTTTAAACTACTTTCCCCTTTGTGCTCAACTTGTCCAGGCATCCAGAGCCAAGCTCAGCTGATGGTCTGCTGCCTCAGACACCCACCCTCCATTGTTCCCAACCCCTTCTGAGTCCCGAACAGTGGCTCTGTACTATCCTGTCCTACCTGAAACCTAACAGCAGATATCTGGCCTGTTCATCTCTAAAAAGAAATTATCATTGTTCAATTTAATCATCTTCAATTATTGTTTAAAATGCTTTTATTATTTCCCATCTTTATGAACAAGAGCATCAATATTGCTACTTTTCACTATTTTACAACAGAATCTGCAGCCAAGCTGTTTCAACTGTCCTCAATGCCCAGGGCATGAGCCTGCTGCAGGCCAGTCAATGCTATAAAACTCCTGAACACCTACTCTGTGATACTGCTCTTGCTGCATCCAGAAGTAATCTGCCCTCTCTCTTCATCTTTCCACGTTCTGTCCGTTCTTCAAGTACAGCTGACATTTTGTCTCTCCAGGAAGTCTCTGTAGACACTAATGTACTTCTATGTTTCCAGAATAGGCTAAGCCTCAACAGCTGGTGGTGACAATGGTTCCTGTTTCCCAGTGTCGTACATTTGGGACTTGTTATGGGTTATATTGAAAGTGATGCCACGTGCCATAATCTTAACAATTATGTAGCTCTAGATACACCTGATATGGTCTTATACAAAGAAAAGTTGATTAACAAACCTCCTATTTTTCAAAGCAATACCATGTTTTAGCAAGTCTGTAGAATCCAGAATTTTCTGTGAATTATGAGAAATTAGAAACTAAGATACAATTTCCACTACATCATTTACCCAGCAAGAGTTCTAAATTTAAAAAATCTAAAAACTCTTGAATCCAGAATGCTCTTAGACCTTACTTTCCAGAGCTGCCACTAGACATTAGACTGTTGAGGTTAAAATTAAATAAAATGCAAGAAAATTAAAAGTTCAGTTTGCCAGTTACACTTTAAACATTTCAGGTATAACTATGTATTGAAGATCATTTATATAACTGCATCAGGTTCTAATGGACAACTGTGTTCTAGATTAATGAGCTTCAAACAGCTAAGAAGAAAACTGGTATTTTCCATTCATGGTGTTTTAGAGTATTTGGTCATTTCAGAGCAACACCTAACGATGTCAAAATCAGGGGTTCTAAACTATAAAAATGGCAATATGACCTTATTCAAAGCCAATCCTGTCTGATGAAGTCCTTGACTGGTTCCATACAATTTGCATGTTTGTTTATTTCCTGTGTATTTATGCAATAAACTCATTTACAAATGAACACACAGATGACCACAATGCACAGGCCCTACTGCGCCATAATGTCTACTGATCCTTTTGGCCATGAAGTAAATGGTGTGGCTACACCTTTTTTTCTGTGACTGAAAGTACACATTGATCTTTAAGATACAGGTCCAATATCAAACACCTCTTAAAATCATTCAAGTCAAAGTCCTGCTACAAAGAAAAATTTCACCTAAAATATAAATGACTGTATTGTCTCCAAACATGGCAGATTAGATCAAGATGAGAACTAAATTTGAATCATCTGTGAGTTTTCTGTTCCCTCCAATAAACTAGCTTGTAGAAAACACTCTCAGGTATTCCCTTTAAAGCTCAAAGTAGGAATGCAGACAAAATTGTCTGGGCAGTCACAGTAGGATGACATCAGTGAGCTACCTGTTTCCTGGCAATTTCATTTTGCAGAGTAAAACACTTTTATTACCTTGAAAGGTCTTAAAAGTTATAGAAAACATGTCAAAACATCCAAAGTTTACTTTCAATTACAACGCACTAAAATGACTATAAAAATAAAAAGCTTGAACAATTTATAGATTCTGATGCCCAACATTTTACAGGTTGGAGACTATCATGCCCTTCTGTGGCTTAAAAGGTTGACACAACTCATTTTAAAAGGACTGTCTGCAAATCTATAGACCCCTAAGGATTTAGCTGCAGCTAAAATCATGTTTAAATCACTAGAAAGGGAATAAATGAAAAAGAAATTTAAAATGTTTAAAAGGAAATAACACAATCGGTTGGTTAGGTTTATATTTTAATATTCATTTTAATAGGGTAAGCCTGGTGAAGAATATTTAAATTCTCACATCTGATTTAACATTTTTATACAATTCATCCCATGTTCAAATAGAATGATCTTTTTAAACTGACTGTGTAAAATTATTTTCCATATTGTTACCTTATATTCACAAAGCAGTGTCTACCAAAATCAAGATTTCACACCAACAGCTTTTCTCCTCATGAGTATTTCTAAATGTGTAATGCACAGACTATAAATATGGGAAAAGCAATTACTCCTTAGAGAATGAATAGACATAGCAATGCAAATGCTCTAATGAATTAGAGATACAGTGGGAAAACACAAATCAAATCTTGGTTTAATGGAATGCACCTAAGACTGGGAACTGGGGCAGCATTTTATTTAGAGAAGAAAATGCAGCGCTATTCCTGAACAGAAGCTGGTGTCTTGTTGGACAGCACCTAGTCGCAGAAGGAGGGTTCCTCCTGTTCAGCTGCTTTCAGAATGCTGGGAAAACTCTTCCTACATGAAATAACAGATCAAAGATTCTACCAAAACTAATTTTGAGGACCGAGGAGATAGCTCAGTAAGAATAGGTGCTTGCCTGGCAAGAGCAAGGTCCTGAGTTCAATCTCCAGTACCGCAAATAAATAAAACTAACTTCATATTTTACAGGGAAAGAGCTTCTACAGTCACATCCAAGAATACATATAACCTCAATTCACTACATGATTGTTTTTCTAGTACTACTTTCCACAGAGGAAGCTTTCCAACAAATATTGCAAGGAAACAAAGTAACTACAAAGGAATTCTCAGGAATGAATAAAAGAAAATATCAAATATTAACTTGTAAAATACCTAACAGGGGTGCGCAGATAGCTCAGTGGACCAAGTGCCTGCTTATGCAAGCACAGGAACCAGGGTTCCATCCCTGGCACCACCTGCCAGGCCAGCCTTGCCCCTAGGTGTGCTGAACTGGCCACCAAGATCAGGTGGGGTCCAGCATGCCTGTAATGCCAGGACTGGGGAGGCTGAAAACACAACCACTACACGTCTGAGCTGTGTAGTGAGACCCTGTACCAAATACATTTAAAAAACAGAAACAAACAAACAAAAAGCTAAGAAGCTTAAAAGTACTTAAAAACTTGCTGCGGTGCCTGTCTTCTGGTTTTGGTGGTACTAGGGACTAAATCCTCAGCCTTCACAGTTAGTTACAACACCTAACTTTATTTATTTTATTTATTTATTTATTTATTTTTTTGAGATAGCATCTCATAAAGCCACTATATTGCCCAGGTTGTGCTAGAATTTGCAAACCTTCTGCCTCAGCTCCTCAGCACACTGAGGTTAGTCATGTGCCACCATATGCCTTGCATTGTACACCTGGAATCTCAACACTCTGGAAAATGAGGCAGGAAGACTGCTGTGAGTGCAAGGACAGCCTGAGTTACATAGCAAGTTCAGGGCCAGCCAGAGCTACATAAGCAAGACTGTCTCAAAAAAACAAATAAATAAATTAATAGCAATTTGGTAGTGAGTATTTCTAAGTAAACCCTTTCTTCTTTTTCCATTTATTTTTTTGTTATTTTGAGACAAGGTCCCACTATTCAGTTGAGGTTGACCTGGAACTCCCAGTAATCCTCCTGCCTCAGCCTCTCCTGGGATCATACATGTGCGCATAAACCCCCTCCAATCCAGTCAACTTTTCCAAAGGAAAAAGAATAACAACTAGTCAGAATATTCTGTGTATATTTTCAAGGGTATATCAAAATTTAATGTGATGTAAAAGCATTCTTATGAATACTAAACATAAATTTTAACTTAGTGTAGACAACTATTTCTCTTTCCACTAATAAGGTTCAGGGAAGAGGAGATACACTCTGATTTTCAAAAGGGGAAAAATTTGACTTGGCAGTGAAGTTGA
>PVKN010015469.1:0-18494 GCA_004027915.1 Capromys pilorides | reverse complement strand
TAAATATATATGATAGCTAAGATAATTATACTACTAATTTATATTGTTTTATTAAAAGGAACAGTTAATGTTTGTTTAATCAATTCTGCATACCTATATTGGGTAATCTGAACAACTACTTTGAAGATAGCAGTATACAGCATAATAACCATTGTTAATTTCCTATCATCTTGTCTTGAAATTCTGTACCACTTTTATTGGTTTTTTCCTTCTCATTACAATAAAAAAAAGAAACACAGAACTTTTGACCATTTATCTTTATGTGTCTTTTTTCTAATCAGAAGTTGAAATGATTATCCCTGCTTCAAGCTCATAAAACTGAAGCTAAGGAAGGTGAAGGCAGCTTGCCTGTCCCCAGCGGTGGACACCTAGGCGAGGCTAAGAGGTAGATCACTGAAGCCACCTAAGGGTTGGGCTGGTCTGGGATCCAGAGCTGGTGGTGGCATCCAGGGCCTGCTGGTCACCTCCTAGCTGAGGCAGGGTTAGTGGTTGCCTGGCACAAGAGTGGCTACTTCTTAAGTCTGAGTCCCCCCTGCATCCCAAGGGAACTGCCCACCATGTGTTGGCATGAGGAACTCAAGGAGCAGATATTTCCCAAACATCATCTGTTCTTGTTTCTCCCAATTCCTAAATAAATGCTTCTGTTGTTAGAGCGTATTGCTGCCACAGCAGCTCCTTGCTCTTCTAATGAACATAAGTACTGCTTTGGGCACAGAGTTTTAGTTTGGGGTCCCTGTTGTTGACCGTACCGAATTCCTGTCAAGGGTGTATTCATCAGTTCTCTGCCATCGTAAGACATACTTTAGATAACCAACTGATAAAGAGAGAAAGCATAATTTGTCTGGCCCCTTTGGAGATTCCAATTCATGACTGACCAGTTGCTACTAGAGACCACGGATGGAAGGGCTGGGTGGCCAGGTTGGGGAACAGTGGCCAGCAAACAGATCACTTTCTGGTCAGGAAACAAAGAGAGCAAGGAGGGGTAGAGACCCATGACCCCCCTACAGGACACACCCTCAGTGACCTAAAGACCTCCCAATGGGCTGCACTTCTTTTTTTTTTAAGTTTTTATTTATTTATTGGATACAGGGTCTCGCTATGCAGCTTGGACTCATTGTGATCCTCCTGTCTCAGCCTTCTGAGATTACAGGCCCATACCACCATGCCTGGTTCTGGTGGCCAGTACAGGTGTCTGGGGCTAGCACAGCATTCAGTACGGGGTATGGGATCAAACCTAGGTCCTTTGCTTACCAGGCAGGCACTTAGGCCACTGAGCTATATCCCCAACCCCTCCCCTTCCTAAAGGTCCCACCACCTCTCAATAGATCCACCATAGAGATCCCTGGGGACACATCCATGCCACAGAAAAGGTCATTATCCAAGATGGCCTACAGAGTGTTTAGTGTTTCAAGGCTGATGACTCTTCCCTAGAGTCAGTATGTGAGTAAATGTGTGACTTTGAATGATCTTGGATCCCTTTTTGCAACAGTAACTACATCTTCACTATCCATCGCTAGGGGAAGTAGATATCTACAGAAAGACACTGAATTTTGAGCCTGCCTGGATAATGTCGTACTTTACAAATGGGCTCAACATCTGCACATATTTTAAAAGCAACCTGTGTTATGTACGTGCCATCACGTCAATTCTGTTCTCAGAGAGCACTTACACATCTGGGTTTCACAGGTCCCCATTTGGAGATTTCATACTTGCCACCTGGTGTGACAGGCTGCCAGTCCTTCCGTGGTTTGCTTTTCCTTCTGGGAACTTAGCTTGCAGTTCCTTTGGTGGCACTGGGGATCCTGGGGCCACCAAGCTTCTGCCATTAGCACTGTAACATGCCCCAGCTATGAGATCAAGTAGAACTCTCATCTCCTAAATATTTTTAGAACAAAAATATTTTACCAAAAAAAACCTACGAATTGCCAGCATGTAGTCTCAAAGGAGTCCCTAAACAGGAACACAGACTTAAAAGATGCAGTGTGCTAACAACTGGACATCAGTGACAACTGGACATCAGTGATTAGTTATCACCCATCTATATCTCATTCTGTATTTCACTTCTTCATAGCTTTAGGGATCAATGCATTCCTGCCAGCTGGAGCCACCCATGGTACGTGCGTGACTCCCAGTTTTGGAGGCTGCTGCCTACCTATGCTCAACTGGCCCCGTCACTCCAGACCATGGTGACACAGTATATCATGGTGAGAGTGGCTGGCCGAGGAGGCCTGATCATTCCATGGCCCCAGAGAAACAGTGGAAGAGGGAAGGGCTCGTGCCACTGGTGTGCAAATGGATCTAAAAACTTTTGTTGATTGTTTTTACTAATAACACTGATAAAAAGCTGCCTGATGCAACAATCATGAATATATCAGTGATAGTTCAAGCCACCTGGCAGTAAGACATACAAACAGTCCCACTGGAAACATGTTAAGAACAATGTCAAGCATTACCCAGGGCCTGGCTTCCAAGGGATTGAAGTGTCAAAGCCCCACAGAACTTCAGTGTTAGAAATACAGGTTGTGTTGACCAAAACAGGGACCTTGGGCTGCTGGGAGGTTGGTGAACCTTTAAGCTGGGGCCTAATAGGAGATTTTAGGTCATTGGGGATGTACCCTTGCAAAGAATTGTGGGACCTCAGCCCTTTCGTCTTCCACTTCCTGTTTTCCTCTTTCCTCTTCCTGTTTCTCTGGGGCCATGGAATGATCAAGCCTCCTCTACCAGTCACTCTTACCATAATGTACTGTGTCACCATGGTCCAGAGTGATGGGGCCAGTTGACCATAGGTGGCCAGCAGCCTCCAAAACTGAGAGTCAAAGTAAACCTTTCTTATTTTTCAGTTGATTTGCTTCAGGTATTTCTGCCAGTGATGGAAAGCTGACTGACACAAGGTCCTTTGAGCAAACCTCTCATTGGATGTAGAAGGTCCCCTGGTGAAAGTTCGCTTCTCTTCATCCTGGCTAGTGTCTTGCTCTACACAGTTCTTAAAGCCTGCAGAGAGTGCACAGCATAGCAGCAGCTGTGGTTCTGTCACCTACATGTGGTGATGTATTGTTTGAAAGCAGCTGGGTCCCTTGGCGCAGGGGAGGTGGCGTCCCTGGCTTGAGGTGGGTCTTCTAGGGGAACAACCAGGGATCCTGCAGAGCATTGCTGGCAACCGGACGGATGAGACAGTGGCCCACCATGATTTTAGGGTCACATGAAAGGATTTGAATCTCTTTTCAAGTCAGAAGGAAATCATGACCTTTAGGTCAAAGAAAATGTTTTCATATCTAATAAGAATATGCTCATCTCTACACCAATAAAATATGCTTAAAATAAAATGGTAACATATGCTCTTATCATTTTTTTAAATGGAGGATCGGACACCTGAAGGTAAAAGTTCACGGGGCCCAAGAAGGTCATAATGCCAGGCTAGGAAGAAGTGTGACAGGAGTTGGGGGTTTGTGGCTCAGGGAACTTCCTGGCTCTCAACAGAGTCGGAGGTGACCCAGCCTAGGGGCCTGAGCTGGTGGCTTCACTCAGGATACCTGGTGTAGAGGGCACAGGAGAGACCCCATGCCCTCATCTTGGCTGGACCCGTTCATCAGGCATGGCAGGCATTCATTATTTTGTAGGCCCAGGGCCAGGTGCTGGCCTTGGCTCCCCTGACTTCGGGATCCCCAAGAAATGGATACTTAGGAATTTTAGCACCTTTGAAATTTTTTTGCTAAGCTAGAAGAAGATGCATTTCTGAAATACCATATGGGATGTTTTGGTCCTAGTCCAGCCTGTTCCTTCAGGGATCACTTCCATCTCCAACTGTGTCTTCCTCACATGGTGCGGGGCATTGTGGGCTGCATGTCAGGGTGCCTGGCCTCTGAGCGCCAGAGTGTGTGGTCTGCCTTCTCCTTTGCCCATTGGCCCCGTGCCTGCCACCTTGTGCCTGCACCAGCTTCATCCTGCAGGCCACCTCCGAAGACCTGGGTGGGGCCTTTGACCTAGCAGGCTTTGCAGCTGACTCTGCCGTGCAGCTGGGGTGGGGAAGCTCAGCCTCTCCCTGGGGCAGAGTTGATGTTTAAGAAGAGGGCTTCCACCATTCCTCAGGAGGGAGGAGCTGGAGATCATAAGGGGGGGGACTCCAGGAGGGAGGTGGGCGGGGGCTGGCGTGCACCCCATTCCCTTGCCAGGCGGGAGCACAGACGAGCCTTTGTCCTCAGCCCCTGTCTTCCTGGATTTCTTCTTCCTTTTGGCTCGTGGAGCGAGCAAGGAGTGGCTCCTCCACGGCAAGAGTTGTCCTGCTGTAGTCAGTCAGAATGCCCTGGCTGCCACCCCAAGCATGGGGCTGTGACTGCAGGCAGATGGCCCAGGGGAGGCGGCGCCTTCTGAGCAGCACCGCGTGGGGACACGTGCGTAGCTGTCACCTTCCAGCGGGTTGGACACATGCGTGTTGCTGCACAAGATAGGGCTTTAGATTCCAGAGCAAGTGAGTGGATCTAGAGAGTCCACTTCTGGGGACAGAGGGCGCTGCCAAGGGAAGGTGGCTCGTGTATCAGGAAGGCTTGGGAGGAGCTCTGTGGGGACAGAGATGAGATGTAGGGGAAGTTGAGGCAGGAAGATGGGGATTCAAGCCAACCTGAGATTCCATCTCAAAGTAAGTACATAAAAATAAAGTAGACTGCACCCCAACCAGGGAGGTCGTACAACCCCAAGAAAAGTGACCGTGTCCCTGGGTGGTGATGGCCCCGTGGGGCTATGAGGTGACACTCAGAAGAACATTTGGGACCTTGGTGCCTGGGTTGTTGGAGGTGACAGCACATGGTTGCAAGGGTGGTGACCACACATGACAGGTGGGCACAGCACAGTCTCCACCTTGATGGGCAGGAGATGTGCCAGGGAGCTGGGTCCAGTTGTGTTAGGACCCAGGGTAGGACCCAAGGGGTGGGTCCAGCGGAAGTCCACAGGACCCAGGCCATACTGGGAGGCCTCTCAAGTTGCAGTGGTCCACCGTTCCCCAAATTAATTTATAAACTTAATGCTGTTTCCAGCCAAGATCTAGGTGACTAGCCTAGCAGATACTAAAATGTATTATAAGTTTATAACGATCTGAACAATCTGATGTTGAGGTGGGAATGAACAGCTTATCTGTGAAGAAGCTAGAGAATTCAGAGAACAATATTTAACCGATTTAGTTAATGTTTAATCATTTAGGATGATATCAAGTCCCTCACTCATATCAAAGCCCATAATAGCATTTAGATGGATTAAATATTAAAAGTAAAAATAAAATCATTAAAGTACTAAAGAGAAAATTTCGATAAGCAGTTTTTGGTGAGAAACATCTTTCTATGCATGATACCAGAGACAGACCTACAAAGCTGTTTTACTTGAACAACAGGAGGACTGAAAACACTGGTAAGCTGAGAGAGAGAGAGACAGAGACAGAGACAGACAGAGACAGAGACACAGAGACAGAGAGAAACAGAGACAGAGAGACAGAGATAGACAGAGACTAACAGAGAGACAGAGAGACAGAAACAGAGAAAAACAAAGTCAACAACTAGCTAACAAACTGGAAAGGCACTTACAGCCTAGCACCCTATTCCAATAACAACTCCAATAGTCCATTGGAACAACTCTTTGTATAAACAAGGCTTCTCCAGGGAACATGAGTAGAGGACAGGAATTAGATGACAAAGGGGGAGCTGTGGATGGCAGTAGATGTGGGAAAAAATCATATTAATCAAATGGGTGCCTATTAAGATCTGTTTTTGTGGCTGGTGGTCCTCAGTGCTGCGAGCGGTGTGCTGGGACTGTGTGGGCCTTCAAGTGGAAGACGTGAGCTTCCTGCCGCAGTCTTTGGCAGCCACCTCCAAACCTTTAAAAGAATTCCTCCCTGCATCCTAGTAATTCTGTTTCTAGGACTCTCTCCCAAGGAGAAAATGGAGTCTGCAGCTCGAGATTCCTGGGCAAGGATGTTCCTCGAATGTTACTTGTAAAGAGGAACACGTGGAAGCCACGTGAGTGTCCCCTTGCGGGGGAGGTTAGTCACAGTGTGCTGGGGCACAGTTGGACCCCTGGGACTGCTGTGGAAGGGTGCTTCATGAGAAAGCATGGAGAGCTGAGGCTAAGTGAAGGTGGCAGGAAGATTCGTGGGCTGGAGCTGCAGGGAGGAGGAGAGCCTGCTGGGGTGGGGAGGGCTGCTACTGTGCCCCGAGGCAGAGGGGCGGGATGGCTGCACAGGGGCTGGGCCTCATTTTCTTCAGGGTGCCTTTAGCGAATTTTGATCGAGCAAGTGCTGTTACTGAGGCTGTGTTGTGTGAAAGAGGAGGTTAGGGCGGGCTGTACAAAGGAAGGGTGCTCACGCCCTGTGTCCTTGCTCAGGGTAGCGGACGGGGTGCTCCAGCTGGCATTGCATGCCTCCCAGCAGGCTGGCCAAGCTGGTCACCCTCTTCTCGGTCCCTTCTATCAGCTGCTGTCTCTTCATCCTGTTTCCAGTATGCATGAGGACTTGGAGGATCCCAAACCAAACCAAAAAACTCAAGGGTTAGGACTCCTCAAATAAAATTTAGAGCAAGGCATGGTTGCCGCACCCAAAATCCCAGCACTCTGGGAAGCTGAGGCAGGAAGGTGGAAAGCTTGAGGACTGTCCAGGCAAGTGAATGATTTCATGAGTTCAAAGGCCCTGTGTCCCATCTCCAGCACTGAAAAAAAATCAGCGTAAAACTTCTTGATAAAGTGATTTTCGTTCTATATAAAACCAAGTAGAAGCATGGCATGGCAGTGCACCCCTGTGGCCATTAATTAGGATCTGTTAAATTGACTGGAGTAATAAATACCTAGCTGATTAGTGAAGCGCGTTCTGGGTGGCCTTGTGGGTGATTGACATGTAGGCCAGCATACTGAGGGACAAGACCCACCCTGGATGTGACTGGGACCAACCAATCGGCTTATAGCCTGGATGAAAGGAAAAGGGAAAGAAGGAAGCGCCTCGTTAGAAGAGTTCTCTGAGCAGATGCGTTCTTTGCTGCCCTCGCCTTTGAATGTCAGTCTCCAAACCTCTGTTCAGCCTTCAGGTGCAGGCTCACACCCACACCCTGCCCTCGTGAGTCTCCAGGCCCTTGACCCTGGACAGGGGTGCATCCTGGGTCCTCCCTCTTGTCCACGACTCCCACCCCTTGGGCTGAGCAGCTGCTAGGTCCTCTTCATTGCACAGACAGCCCCTGTGGGTTCTCCCACTTCTGATCCTGCTAGCCTACCTCCTACTGATTGCCTCCACGCCCCCAAGAACCCTAACTGATAGAATCCCTGCAATCCCAGGACTCTTGCAGGAGGATTGCAACTTGGAGTTCCACCTGAGCACCTTAAGACTTTGTATGACCCTCCCTCTAAATTTAAAAAAAGGGTTTGGGATGTAGCTGTGTATAAAGTTCCTGCGTTTAAATCTCTGTACCGAAAAAAAACTAATGCATGGTTCATGTCTGTGTATAGAGAAAAGACTGGAGGGCAGGAGATCAAAATGTTATTTGTGGTTAGTGCCAGTAGAATTATGAATAGCATAGGTCTTTATGTTTGTTATTATTTTGTTTTTAAAAAGCTTTGTTATGGTATAATTTACATATATTTAAGGCACATAGTTTGATAAGATTTGACATAACACATCTGTGAAACTAACACCACAATGAAGGCAGTTCACCTGCCCATCACCCACAAAATCTTCTCACTCCCCTCTGTTCTTTTCCTCCATCCCCCCCCTTCTCCTTTGAGCCAACCACTGATCCATTCTTGGTTACTATTCCAAATTTCACATTACCTAGAATTTTGTATGCTTGGAATCTTGTGGTCTGTGTTCTCTTTGGCTTTTCTCTGCCCATAGTTATTGTTATGGTCTGTGTCTAGTTATCCCCTCAAAGCCTCGTGTGGTCATGTGGCGGCTTCTAGAGTTTGTGATTAATTCACGATCCGGTGCTGGGATTGTGGGTGTGAGGGCTATACCTGCCCTGAGGTGGATAATCTTTATTACGATGTGAGGAGGGGAGAGAGGCTAGCTAGCCACTACAGCTCCTGCCCCTCCCTTTGCTCTTCGCTGTTTTCCACCACCATGAACTGCTGCCCTCTGCCATGTGCTGCTCTGCCTTGGAGCCAACTGAGCATGGACTGAATGCTCCACTAACTGTGAGCCAAATAAACCTTTCCTTCGTTAATTTTGGGCGTAGGGAATTTTGTCCTAGCGATGAGAGAAGAGTAAACAAGACAGTTATTTTGTGATTTGTCCATGTAGCTGTGTGTCCACTGCCCATTTTTTTTCCTATTGCTGAGTAGTTTTCTATTGGGTGAATATGGCACAGGCTTCCAAAATCCGTGAGTGACTTGATAATTAGGAAAAAATCCCTGCTTTTCTTTTGGGACTGTTATCCTCTCTGTGTGTTCCTCTCTGGAAGTATGGGGCAGTTTCCAGGCCTGTCAGTCATCCAGCCACAGCAGCATGGTAGTCTCAGAGGACCACGCACCATATTGGCCATTGGCTAGTCACAAGGCTCTTCCGGCCTGTGGGTGCTTGGGCGGCACCACAGCATGGGGTGGGGGGCGGGGTTGTCCATGTGATAGAGTTTGGGTTATGGCACCAGGATGTAGTGCGGCTCCACAACACTTTGAAGTGTGGCCCTTATGCTTGGCCCCTGCCAGGGAATTGAAGAAAGCTGTGTTGCAAAAGCCTGACCTTTGGCCACAAATTGGCATTGACGAATGCTCATATGCTGCTCCTGCCCTGGCCTGGCACCCACAAATGACTGGCAGCCCTTCCCCCACCCCCACCCAGCAGGCCTCTGTGCAGAGCCTGTCACCACCTGCGGCTCTTGTCCTTCGCCGGGTGAAGCGGATGGTCCTCCCCGCTCCCCACTTGGTGATTTTCACAAATTCCCTTCCCCTATCTCCTGGAAAAGCAGGAACCCAGGCGGCTCCTCTAGGACTCCAGCTGCTTGGGCTCTGGACAGGGCCATAATCCACCAGTCCCCGGGGACCCTTGGGCCCTGTGGGCAAGGCGTCAGGTGCTGCCATGCTGCCCACCCTGTGTATGGCCCCGTGAATCTTGGGGTTCACAGGAAGTGGTACCTACATGGTTAGGGTGAGTCCACCAGGACTCCTCTGCCCTCCAGCCCAGCGGCGCCCCGGGGCCCAGAGAAAGGATTCAGCAAATGCTGGTTTTACTCAGAAGTGAGACTGGGGGCAGCACTTGTCCAGCGCTCTGTCCCCTCTGTCCCTGGGCCTGCATGAGCTGAGAGCTGCGATGTACTGTCCTCTTCTGTTTCCCTCGTGTCACTTCCTGTGCGAGTCACACCTGGTCCCTGGGAAGGGGACGCTCACAGCCTGGCTGACCCTTTCCGTGGGTCCTTTCTCTCCACACCAGCCTTTACCCGAACTCCTACTTGCAGACTCTGGTGGCTGTGGACTGGGCAACTGTGCCAGGGCCGGGGCTGTTTGCTCTGGACCCACCTTGTGTAGCTGGCGCCGCCTCCTTTAGGCCCTGCCCACCAGGTGCCTTGGGAGCTCCTGCCCTGGCTGCTCACCTTGGGGGTCCTAGACACTGGGTTAGTGCTATCTAAAGCAGCTCCTGGGGCAGGGAGGCTGGTTGCTTGGCCACTGCCAGGGATGCTGGGGCACCCAGGCCCAGAGCCACCCATGCCAACTTTATTTCAGCAGAAACACAGTGGGAAGGTTCCTGTGGGTGTCTAGGGCCTGGCCTGGGTGCCTCGTGGGGTCAGCTCCGTGAAGTGAGCCAGCTGCCCTTGAGGCAGGTGAGGCCCGGAGGATTGAGGGCCCTACTGGGCCCACAGGGGCTCCTAGTGTCTGGAAAGTCAGAGCATAAGCCGGACTGGCAGGGGTCCAGCCATGTAACCCAAGACCCACCATCTTGTCACTGTCACAGGGTCCTGTGTAACCTGAGGGCCCAGATAGGGCTGAGGGATCTTCAGGAAGCGCCTGCCAGGGACTGCCCACTTTGTTCTGCCCATGGCGGCTTGGGAGCCCAGAGAGTGAGCTGGGAGGGGGGCTGTGGGTGGGAGTTGGGCCACCTCTTCCTGCTGCTGGAGACACCAGGTGTGTCATTCTACCTTTTTATCCACAGTGGCTTCCACATCACTTGTGGGCAAGAGCCCAGGTTCCTTGGAAACCTGCTCTGGGCTGCTTCAGCTGGCTGCAGGCACAGAGGCTGACTCTAGGGATATTTTTGTGGTACTGGAGGTGGAACCCAGGGACCCCTACCACTGGACTATATTCATACCCCTTTTAAAATTTTGAGACAGCCTTGCTAAATCCCCCAGGCTAGAGCTAAACCTGTGACTCGCCTGCTTCAGCCTCCCAGGGCTGGGATTCCCAGGGTGCACATGGGACTTGTGGTGCTCTTTGGAGAGGCTGGGCTTCAGCCAGACTGGAGGAGACCAGGGAGGAACCTGCTGCTCCTGAAGTTGAGGAGTCCATCCATGCATTACTGGGCTCCTGAGCTCTGGCCACCAGCCTGGCTACTGACCGTAAGTGGGCCACGTGGTCAGGTGGCCAGGCCAAGTGGTCAGGTGAAAACCAGAGCCTGCATTGCCGAGACGACTTCTGAGCTTGTCGCCAGGTGACATGCAGCTGGGCACACACCTGTCGTCCTGATGTTCTAGAAGGCTGAGGCAGGAGAATCACAAGTTCAGACCCAATCTGGGCAGCTGAATGGTTTAGTAAGACCTTGCCTCAAAAAATTAAAAGAACTGGGGATGTAACTCAGTGTAAAGGCCCTGGTTTCAATCCTCAGCACCAGAGAAACAACCACAACAAAACAACTAGAGCACCTATTATGTTCATTGCTGGCTGGGAGGAAGCTGAGGATCAGAGGTGCTAATCCCCTTCCCAGCCCGGTCAGACTGGGTCACCAGGATCACCTCGACAGCCCTTCTGGACAGGTCTTGCCTCACTGTGAGTCTGGAGGTTGTGGGGGCTCAGCGTGTGGAACTCACCTCCCACTCTGCACCTGGCAGGGCTTTTGCTCCCAGATGTGCGAATGCACCCTCAAGGGGTATGGGGTCCTTAGTGACACAGCGGCCTGTTGGCCTCACTCTGTGGCCTGTGACCTGTACCAGGCTGATCCTCCAGGCCCTCCCAGGTCTGCCCAGCATCTGTGGTGTCCCTGTCCCTCCCTGCTTTCCATGGAGCTCCAGCCTTGATCTAATCTTCTCATGCTTTACCTGGTGTCCCTGCTGCCCACGTGCCTGCCCACCCAGCCACCATGTGACAGGCCACAGGCTACCTTGATGCAGCCTTGCCACTGGCTATTTCCTCTCTATCTCTGGAAGGACATGAAGTACCTGGCCTGGCTGCCCCCCTCTAGTGCCCTGGACATCCTTGTTGCAGGTGGGAAACACAGGTGTCTGTGGTCACCCCCACAGACTTTCTAGGGCAGGGATGTCTTCTCTATCTACAGGCACATGGAAGAATAACAAACAATACATGATGGGGGTTGTCAGTAGTTTCCAAATCAGGAGCTGTTAGATGCAAATAACCGCCTTCTTTTCTGATCTAACACATTTTT
Organism: Capromys pilorides; assembly: GCA_004027915.1. Classification (NCBI taxonomy): domain Eukaryota; kingdom Metazoa; phylum Chordata; class Mammalia; order Rodentia; family Capromyidae; genus Capromys; species Capromys pilorides. The sequence goes on along the minus strand of PVKN010015469.1, from coordinate 6,949 downwards.
TTGTTTTGTTTTTTGATGTAAGTTCTCTCTGTGTAGCCCAGGCTGGACTGAAAACTGATGGCGGTCCCCCTGCCTCTTGAGTGCTGGAGTTATAAGTGCATTTCACCACGTCTGGCCTTCACGCATTTCACGTTTGAAAACTTTGGCAATATTGTAAGACCACTGTCATTGCTAAAGTGGCTTTTTTTGGTAAGGCCCAAATGATGACATTAAATTTCATTCATGATGTTGGATGAAAACAAAAGGAAATTAATTTCCCTTATGTCATTCAAAAGCTTAGACTTTTAGGTAAAACCTTATTCAAAGAAAATAGGCTTTTAAAAATGTGTTTGGCCTTTTTAAAAACATGCTTATAACAGTGTCTTTGTCGCTACTCTGTGCATAGTCAAGAAGTGGTATACCTGTGATCATTTAACGAGAATTGGTTGTGTCACCTGTTTTGCACATGTGATCACCAAATCCCAGAATTCCCTGCTTTCTAAACAGCTCTGCCATCATTTTCAGAAGGAGCTTTCTCAAGATGAGACCTTACTACAGGTCTCGGATGGTGGGTGCTTCCGGCAGTGTTGTGACACAGGTGTTTTTGGTAGCGTGCAGGCACAGCTGGTCACTGAAGGTCTCACTGTGCTGTGAGCCTAAGGCTGAGGGTCTGGCTGCCTTTGGGTTCACCCACCAAAGCCATCCGGTGAACACAGCCACCTCCGGGCCCCACGGTCTTCCCTGGTGCCCAGCGGGTGCCTTGTAGCCGCCATCCTGTCCCCTGCCGGGTGCCCAGCGTGAGTCAGAGTGTTCTGCTGCGTGGGCCTGCGCGGGTGGCAGGGAGCCCAGATTAGCACAGCCGTGCCTCAGGGAGGCTGTGGCAGGGAGGCGAGGCTGTTCCAGGCAGGTGGTGGAGAGGGGTCAGCTCCCAGGAGCCACCGCAAGCCTCAGGTGTGCCTGGAACGCCTGCTTGGGGCCTGGCACACCCCCAGCTGTGGACGAGCAGTGGCTAAAGAGCAGGTTTTATGCAGCCACAGCTGCCCGTTGAAGGTCCCAGCACACCTGGGACAAAAGTGAGTGCCGGACAGGCCCCAGGAGAAGCGACGCAGGTGTGGCCCGGTCTGACAGCTCTGACAGCAGGCATCTGCTGTCCTCCGCTCTTCCCAAGCTGCTTTTTCATGGAGAGGGAGAGAACAGTTAGCACGGGCCCTTGAAGAAGCTGCAGGATGTTTCATTCTCCCTTGCGCTATTTCCTGCTTGCTACAGCCTCTGGCGCAGGTGCATTCCTAGGACCAGTGGTTGTCACCAGAGAAACCAGAGAACAGCCCCCGCCCTCGTGGGCGGGCTCCATGCCTTCCAGGGGTGTTGGCCAGCTTGTGAAGCCACCGGATGAGCTGGCAGCATGGGACAGCGCTGCATTTCTTCACAAGTGTGTCAGCATTGTTTTGGAGGAAAAAAAAAAAAAAACCAAATACACACCTTCAAGGTTCCGGTCCACAGCACGGGCACATCGAGGTCCCATTGTGGTTCTCTGCTGCATGCAGGGGCTCAGGTGTACTCGGGGTTTCTGAGGCTTCAGCTGTGGGTGCAGAACAGTGGGGATGAAAGGTCTCGAGGTGCTCACAGTGCCCAGCGTGGGAGCTGAACCAGGTAACATCTGCCTTTGAGCCCCTGCCTGACCCAGACCACTAGGACATGGGATCAGTAGGCCAGGGGGGCCCCAGCTCCTATCATTGAGCCACCTGGAGCGGAGTGGGGACTGCGTGCGGGAAATAAAGTGGCTTCTTGCTTCTTTGATACTTGTGTCAATGAACACTCAGAGATCCATTGGCAGGGGAAAGCCTCGAAACGGTAAGAGGGAAGGAATCGGTCTGCATTCATTTCTGTGAAGGCCCATGCTGAGAGTGACCCCCAGGTTCCCCTATACACCTAGGACCAGGGCCCAGGCTAGCGCTCCAGGGCAGAGCTGGGCTGCAGCTCAGTGGCAGAGCGTGTACCTCCCACCTGTGAGGCCCTGAACTCCAGCCCCAGCCCGGCCTTCCCCTCCTGCCCTAGAGCCAGTACTCCTGGTGGATCCGATCCTCTTAGGTGTCTGGGAGACAGCAGGGGGTCCGCGCCTGCGTACAAGAGTGGAACTGTGTTCTCTGGGAAAGCTGGAGACGGGATGGTGCCTCCCCTTAGCTTTCACCCATCAGTGCCTGGTGTTCCGCACACATCCCACCCCTTCCCTGTCCCGCTGCTGGGACCCAGGCCAGGACTGCAAAGGATCCCCAGACTGTGGAAAGCGTGCCCGGAGCAGTCCTGTTCTTTGCAAAGCACAGCGGGCATGCACTAGCCTCCTTTGAGCCCCAGACCACTGCAAGGTGGGCAGGGAAGTTGTGAGTATTGGGGGACAAAAGACCTGAGGCCTCAGAGGTGGACCGGAGTCACCTGTGTTGGGAACAGTCTCCGCGGCTCAATTCGGCACCTTGCCAGTGCCCGCTGTTTGCCGGCTTCCTGGTGCCATCCCACCAGTATGCGCTGCCTACACCTTCTCAACTTGGCTTTGGCAATAGAAATTTCTTACAGTTTTCTGATTCTGTGTGTTCCAAAGGCAAGCTGTTTGAAAGCTGAGTCCTGCTTTCAGGGGCAGTGACTGGGTCCTTTTCTAGGCCTCTGTTGAGGTCACTCAGCAGATGACCCAAGTAGGTGGCAGGGGGAGCAGCAAAGGGACCTCTTCACCCCATGCCCCTGGCTACGCACGGGGGAGAGGGAGTCGTCACTGTGAGCAGAGCCCACTCTGGTGTCGTGAGTCCCAGGATAGTGATTTGGACATCAAGGAATTTCTCCTATGCTCACCCTAGGAAGGGCTGCATGCCGCCGCCGCCGCAGTGTGGGTGTCCCCTGGGTGAGGGGGCGTGGCCCCCGCTGGAGATGTGGAATAGGCACATTCTCTAGTGCCCCAGGGAAGGAGCCCATGTCCCGGTGTCCCAGTGTCCCAAGTAATCGCCGTGCTTGCTGGAGTCACAAGGTTGAGAGTCTGCGGGGTAACAGCAGTTGCCTCCTTCAGAGTGGAACCTCCCCCTTTCCAGAGCTGCGGAGCCCAAGCTCTGCCCTTTCGCCGCCGGCTTCCCTTGCCTGGCCCCGGGCCGTGGCTCCTCCCGTTGCTGGGCTCTGCGCCAGGGACCGGCTCCGTGGGTTACAGGTGGTGAAGGAGATCCGGAGGAAGAGCAACGTGGCCAGATGGTCTAGGGCCTGCTCAGGAGGAATCGAGCAGCCCTGCTCCCTGGGAGCTGCCCCTGGAGTCGGATTTCAGGGGCCCTGGAGCTGGCTGGTACCAAATGGGCCTTAGGGAGGCAGAGAGGGAGGGCCCTTCCCTGCCAGCTCCCTTTGTGTTTGAAGGGTTCAGGAAAGGGACTTTGGTGATAGTTTCACATTATGTGGAAACTTTGGGAGCCACCTCAGGGATCCTTTGCCTAATAGTCACGGCTGCTCCCCCTCCCCCACCCTCCATCCCAGCAGCTTTTTCAACACCTGCTGGCCTGTTCTATAAGTTATAGGTAGTAGTGAACACCTTGCAGCCCTTAATGTAAATCAGAAGAAAATTGAACCAAAATAAAATAATTTTCCAAACAAACAAGTATCGTTTGAGAAGCACAGGGTATCCAAAGCATACATCCAAAGGGAAACGAAAGAATCTGGTACCGCTGTGCAGCTTGGCAATTCACAGGGTGTGAGGAAACCTTCCTCAGAAGTCGTTTTCTTCGCTCTTTCTTTCTTTCTTTCTTTCTTTCTTTCTTTCTTTCTTTCTCTCTCTCTCTCTCTCTCTCTCTCTCTTTTTTTTTTGTCCTTTTGAGACAGGGTCTTGCTATGCAGTTCAGGCTGTCTTTGAGCTCCCTTTTGTAGCCCAGGTTGGTCTGGAACTTGCACCCGTCCTCCTGCCTCAGCCTCCCGAGTGCTGGGATTACAGGCATGTGGCACCATGCTGACTTTCTGCGGGGCGCCTCTGAATCTGCTCCTGACTCTTCCCGAGAGCTTCTTCCCAGGGGAACTAAGTTTCTGAGATTCACTGACTGAAGCTTCAAACCGGGGCGCAGCTCTGCATCGGCCCTCTTCCTGTTTGCATGTAGCCATTAGACTTAGGGGAGAGCAAGCCACGGTGGTGTGTGTGTGTGTGTGTGTGTGTGTGTGTCCCTCTGAATTCTACCAGTGACTGCAAGGCCTTCCTGCAGGCTAGGAGAAGACAGGTGAGGTATTAACGAATTGTGTCTGTGCACATGGATTTTTTAAAAAGAAAAACACGAGGCTTGGCCACTTCTCAAGTGCAGGCCCCAGCCTTGCGTGAATTCTGAATGTTGCTGGACTGCCAGGACAGGTGGCACCAGAGAAGGGAAGGTCACTGGACCGTAAGCCACCTGGAAACCTGAGTCCTGGTCTATTGTGCAGTGCAAGTGGCAGCTTATACCAGGGAAGGGCAGGGGCAGCCCTTGAAGGTATTTATCGGGCAGATAGGCATTTACAGTGATAGGCCGGGTGTAGCCTTCAGTTTTTATTTGGCCTGATAAAATCTTTCTGTTCACTTGCAAGCTATTATGTTTACAAGCCTCCCTCAGGCTGCAGGGAGGGAGAAGCCCGGTGTCAGCTAGCTGAGTGGCCCAGAAGGACCAGCCTCGCCGCCAGCAGGGTCCTTTCCTGAGGTACCAGGCACAGGCTATAGCTAGGAAATAACCTTGGTTGGAGGGTTGACTTGTGGCTTTGATTCAGGCTAACATAGCAGACATTGAGGTAATAGATTTATGAAGAAGAAAGGTTTATCTTGGCTCATAGTTTTGGAAGTTCTGGTCCAAGATTGGTTGGTAGCTTGTGATCTATTCCTGCCCCAGATGATCTGCAGTTGTCTCAGAGAGCCCTGAGACTGGAGCTGTCCACGCCAAACCTTTGGGCTCCTCTGTCCTTGTAGCTGATTTCAAAGATGTGGCAGTCTGCTGGCCACAGCTTTGCACATGGGAGAACCTGAGCAGTCTACCAGCTCCTGCTCAAGCCATGCTTGAGGTGGTCCAGAAAACCACGAGAGGCTCTTCACTTCACTCCAGCCCTCCAAGCTGCGTGTTTCTGCACGGAGTCAGTGTGATAATAAGTTTCTCTTAAGGTGCATGGGTTTGGTGGGTTTACCCAAAGGTCCACATTTCGCTCCTAACACCACTTTCCCCAGGAGTTTTAACGGGTGTCAAAACATGAACATTTTCTGCTTCACGAAGACAGCCTCATCAATCATCTGTGTGTGGTCTTCAGGAAAGTGGTTCATCTTGAAATCTTGTCCACAGAGTGAACAGAGTCACCTTTTAAAATATAACCAGACTGGGGCCGGCGAGATGGTTCAGTGGTCTAAAGCGCCTGCTTAGGAAAGCTCAGGCAACTGCAGGGACTGCGGTTTGATCCCCGGCACCACATGCTGCGCCAGCCCCCACCACCAGGGCAGGCTGAGCCAGCCACAAAATAAATAAAATAAAGAAACAAACACAACAAGCAAACAAATAAATAAATAAAATTAAAAAAATATATATATATATAACCAGACTCCCAGACTCAGACATAGTGGAGCAATAAATGTTGCATTCACTTTCTTTTCCTCAACAGCTATGACATTAGAGAAAATATGGGAAACTGTCCTCATGGCCAGTGCACTGCCCCATTGCAGGTCTTTGGTACTGTTGGAAAGATGTGGGGGAGGATCCATGCTCACAAACTCTGTGTGATGGTGCCTTTGAAAGGAAGGCAGAGGGAGCAGCAGAGATAGCAGAAGCGGGGAAACTGAGGTAGTTGGCAGGGGTAGAGCAGAGAGTAGGGGCAGAGGATTCTGAAAAGAGCAGGGATTTGAGCCTCCAGTGTCCTACTGGAGCCTAACAGAGACTAAACTGTGTTCTCAGAGCAAGAGCTGGCCAGAGAACAACCATGCAGTGGGATCAGAGGTCACAGGGAGCTGAATAGCAATTCTGAGGGTCTCACAGGCCTGGCGCTGGGACTTGTGACCTCCTAAGGTGAGGGAGACCTTGCCCAAGACTTTGAGAATTCACCCCAAATCACAGAAAGGGCACTAATTGGAGGAGGGCTACTGCAGGCTAGCTTTTGTAACAAAACCCCCAATAAGCTTTTGAAAGTCAAAGATGCGATGCCATTCAACCAGCCATCTGCCCGTGTACAACTCCACACTCCTGCCGCACAGCATCATCTCCAATAATACACTACGTACACTACAGTAACACTGGGCAAAGGACTGTATGACCAATAACAAAGGGAAGAAGATCAGTAGACAGAAGCCCATACAGACGCTATCAGTGAACAGGTAAGAAATTTAGCAGAGAAATACAAATTTGAGAAGCAACCAAATGGAAATACCAGACCTAACAAGTACTGTCTCAAAAGTGAAAAATGCCCTCATTGCACCTTGATTTGGACACTAGCAGAATAAAATGTCAATCAGTGTACCTGAGAGCACAAGGGTAGAAACCATTTCTCCTGAAGAACAGTGAAGAAATGCTGAGAAAAAAAAATAAAATCAGTGTGATGGCACAGCCCTGTCATGCTAGCATTCTGGGAGGCTGAGGCAGGAGGACGGCAAGTTCAAACTTGGCCAAGTCAACAGACTCTGTCTCCAAACGGGTGTGGATGTAGGCCAGTGTGCAGGGCCGAGGTGTAGTCCCCAGTACCACAGAAGACGAAAAGCAACACAGCAATAGAAAAACTCCCTGAGGCTCAGTGACACGAGAGAGGTAATATCAGCTGGTCTACCATATGTATAATGGAAGCCGTAGAGACAAAGAAGAGCTAATGGTAGAAAAGATTTGAGTAATTTTCTCTAAATTTGATGAAAAAAAAATCTCATCCTACAGATGTAAGGAGCCTCAGACAGCATAGCCTCTCTTCTCCTAAATCCTACTTGGGTCCATGAGAATCAAAATGCTAAAAACCAAAGATTAGAACAGTCTTAAGC
>PVKN010015468.1:0-18494 GCA_004027915.1 Capromys pilorides | reverse complement strand
AAGAAGAAGAAGAAGAAAAGAAAGAAAGAAAGAAAGAAAGAAAGAAAGAAAGAAAGAAGAGGAAGAGGAGGAGGAGGAGGAGGAAGAGACAAAATGGGAAGAGAGACCTGAGTAAGGTCTCCAAGAGACCAGTGAGAGGTGCAGCATCAAGAGGAGAAAGGTAGGCAGCAGGGGCCAAAGAGAAACAGCTTCATATGTTGTCCAGGGATCAACCAGCCAACAAATAGCACCTGGGAAGACAGGGACTCTATCCTGAGGAAGAAAAGGCAAAGGCTGGGGACAGTGGCACAAGTAGAGAAGAGGGTACTAGACACAAAGGGGATGAGCAGACAGGTTCCATGTAGACTCAAAGCAGAGCAAGGAGCCCAAAGGGTGTGAGAGACACTGGGTTGGGTGTCCTCCTGTGCAGCTAAGGATCGAGGACCCTTCAGGAAGCGCCCAGCTCTGTGGTTCAAGCTTCTTTAGAGACCAGGTGAGGATGGACTTAGTCCTACAAGACATAAGCATCCTTCGCACACTTCTGCCACCCAGACCCTGCTGTGAATCCTTCGACAGTTCTATTTAGCCTAAACTCCTCAGACTCCAGTAAGTAATCACCCCCCACCCCTTTCCTTCCCCAAATTCACTCCCTCACTGTCCCCTGTGGAACCTCTTGGGTCTCTGGAACTACCCTGTCAGATATTAAAAATTTGAGATTACATCAAAAAGTCTGGCTTACAATTTCATTTTTTAAACTCATTTTCTCTGTGCCAGGCTCTGTGCTAGGCACAGGGAAATAAAAGCAAAATGCATATGATGGTTTTTAAAAAGTGAGATCATAGATCTCAAAGAAATCTAGTTGTCTGCCATCAGGAGCCTGCAGGCTATTTTGGGAGGTCCTCTAAGACTTCATCCCTCCACCCTTGCTCTAGCTAAGCCCCCTTCCCTCCTCCCACCTCTGCCCAGCTCTTCTGTCTGAGCATCTCAGCTCCTGTCCCGCAGGAAGCTTCCTCCACCCACCAAGTCTCAGGACGCTGTTCTCTCCACCACTTCGCCCTTACTGTCCTTACCACCTGGGTGGTTCTCTGCACAAGTTTCTTTATACTTTTATTCTCCTGTTTACGTGTGAGTCTGAGGACAGCAGCTGTGTCCATCTGACTGGTAACACCTTTCTACATGGTTGTACCAGAGGGGGCAACGCAATCACCAAAGAACAGACTTACTTGGCTTAAAAACCATACATACAGATTTTAAATATTAGCATTAAAGCAATAACTGTACCCCCCTCTTTGAAATGAAATATGTACTGGTATAATTCCAGCATGCTCATTGAACTGATTAATTTTATTCTTTTCCCTCACTGATGAACACATCATCAATCAGCTAAAATCCAAGGAGCAGCAATAGAAGCTAAGGATTGCCTGCTTCGAGCTGAACTGCTCATTTCTGGGTTGTCACTGTTGTTCTAAGTTAATGAGACCTATTCTTCTTATTGTTTGAATCAGCACTTTCATTTCTCTGTCTTCATTTATTGCAAAGTATCACAAAATTCTTAAATAATAACAAACACAGGCACTGCTGTACAGAGAAAGACAAGGCACAGTGCTAAAGCCTAGTGAAAGGGTGAGTGTACCAGGAAATCACAAGCAGGCTAATTTTGTCAGCTAATTCCAGCAGCCTGAACTGGGGAAGTATAAGAGGAGGGGCTCTACTGGAGGTGGGGTACAAGAGTCCCAGGTCATAGATTGCCTTAACATCTTTGTTTACCTCCAGCCCCCTGCAGGGGACAGGGCCCCAACTGTCAAGGACGATTCATCTCCACAGAACAATATTCCACTCCCACCTAGCCCCATGGCGCCTGGCACAGCAACCCTTAGACAACAGGAAGCATGAGACCATAAACGTAAGGGAACACTCTTACCTGCTGTGCCTCTGTATTTCCCAACCGTCAGCTTATACCGCTCTTTGGGGGAAGCCACTTGGAAGAAATCATACACGGCGTAGGCGGACTCATTAGTAGTCTGCAAATCTACTCTAACTTCATACCGGGTAGGAGTGCTGGTAGTGAGATTGTGTAGTTTGTCAAGTCCTAAAAAGACAGAATGGAATTCTAGTGAGCATTTTTTATCTAGATGGCCCCCATCCCAAGCCTCATGAACTCATAAGTGGGGCTTCCAGGAGGTGATTGGATCATGGATGTGTGACATCCATCAGTGGGTCGCGACACCAATGAGTTCATAGTTAACTGTGACACTGGAGTGGAGCCTGGCGCAAGAGGTAGGTCAAGAGGGAGGGACCAGAAGGGTCTAGATCCCTCTTCCTCCCTTCCTGGTACCCTGCTTCCTTCTGACATGCCGTGGACTGTTCTGTTCTGCTTCGCCAGGTCTCTGTGCCCACCACCTTGCCTTGGAGCCAGCCAACTACGGACTGAAACATCGACAAACTATGAGCTCTAACAAACAATGAACTTTTATTGGTGTCAGGTATTGCATCCCAGTGATAGGTAAAGTGACGAAGATCGCAGCCAACTCCGTGTGTGTACATTCTCCATCTGCATCTGAGATTTTCGAAGTGAAAAGTCACCAGCTTCTAGGCTTCCTCCCAATAAAAGGCCTTGCCAACATTTTCTCTTTGGGAGGACAAGACCAATTTTTTCACCCTGTTATTTATTTATTTATTATTATTGGGGGGGGCACTGTCATACTAAAGAGTTGTATGGAAGGGCATAGTTGGGGGATAGAAAAAAGTCATGGGATGAATCTGCCCAGGTCCATCTCTCTAAAACAAAAGCAGTTCTTGTTGCCCATGCATCTCATAAGCAGACAACAAATCAATACTTGTTCTCAGGTCCCTGAAGAGATTTTATACCAAGTAAACCACAAACATCTTCTACTCCATTAAACACACAGTATTCAGATTATGATTTTTTTTAAATTTGCATTTCCCAATTCATGCTTTGGGTTGTTTTGTTCTCCATGAACATCTGCTCCAGAGGAGAGAAGAGGGAAAAATAATAATGCCTATAATGCCTGGCATTACCATCAGAATTCCAGGACTACTAGAATATCCTTCCAGTAAGAGCCCAGAATCCCAATCAGACAACTGCTTTTCAGCTATTTGTAAGAATTTCAGGCTCCAGGCAGATCGTGTGGAACTTACACACAGCACAAAAGCTTCCGAGGGCAACCCTCCCTCTTAACAAGTCTGGAGTGCACAAGAACCTTCCCACTGGCGTAGGATCACCCACACAGTATGTCCCTGTATGGCCTCTCACTGAGATGCCAGACCAGCTTGTCAAGAGGAAGGTTATCCACAACCCCACCCTTCGGACTCTCAGACATCATACCAAGCCAGAACTCCTGCATAGGGTCCCCAAAGCCTTCCACATAGCTCCTCCAACGCTTGAAGAAATCCAGCTGCCCAGTGTTCCGCCTCTGGAAGACCTGAAAGGGGATGGGGGTGGTTTACCATGACACATGGAACAGAGAAAACTGAATGAAAGGTGGATGATATTTGTATTTTAGAAGGTGGCATCAAGAGTTAAGAAGGGACTACAGAGCTGCCCATCACGAGACTTCCTCTATCTAACAGTATCACAGCTTAATTTTTCAGAAAGGATTTTTATTTCTATATGTGGAGATTCACTATATTGTCTATGATGTTAATAAGAATTCCTTAGGATGCTGCATACTAAAAGGTGTCATTTCTAATAGAGATTTCTGCCCTCGAGAAATTTCAACTGAGAGCACAGAAGAACTCGAGGGAGGGGATGACACAGGTGCCCAGGGTGGTGGACTGCGTAGGACAACACATTCCTGGCTTTTGCTGGCTCTGACCCATAGCCTTCAACATCTATTCAACTCAACTGGGGCACATTATAGGGTGTCTTCCTTTGTCTACTCTATACTTTGAAAGTGGGAATCATCTTCTAGTTCACTTAAATTCCTAATACGAGTTTATAAAATTTATGGAGAACAGAGTTCATCCAACAAATAGTTATTGAGCATCTGTTATATAATCCTGTGTAAGATGTGCAAAATTAAAGAAAAAAACAAAACCAGTTCTTCACCTCATAGAGATAACTGTCCAGTAAATGACACAAACATGGAGAACCAAACCTGCAATGACCATGACTGCTATGCAATAGAGCTGTGAGAGAATTAGGTAGGGGAACCTGTTCAAGGAGCCAGGAAAGCTCCCCTGAGGAAGTAACTGAGAGCTGAAGCGGACGTAAGAGCATTGAGCATGCTCAGATTTGCCTGACTGCAGTGCACAGCGTGGAAGCTGGGTGGTCAGTGAAGAAAGCACTATAGTGGATGGGTGAGAGAGGAGAGTCACCTGGGCGAGAAGCTGCCCTGAGGGCAAACAAACGAGGTCAGAAGTTCAGACTGGCAGACGTGTAATAGACAGAATGTGACACTGAAGGTCATTGCAGGTCCTGCCTCAGCCTTCTGAGTGCTGGGTTTACAGGCATGCACCATCACACCCAGCCTCAAGCCACATAAATTCTAATCAAAAGGCTGTAAATGGGAGCACAGGAGAGTGAGTGGGGTTGTCCACGTGATCTTCTACTGCCCTATGTCATGGTACTATGTTGGAGGCCATCTGTTGAAATGATAGAACCACAAGATGGAAGCAGCCTGAATCCATGAGACACCACTTAGAAGAGGCTGCCAAACCTCTAGGAGACACAGGAGCACACAGGAGCAAAAAAGCTTGTTGTCAAACCACTGAAGTTTGAGGTTGATTTGTTACTGCGACATAACCATTCCATCCTAATGACTGGAGAGCCATGGGACACAGGGGAGAGTGAAGTCATGGGAACCAATTCTCATCAGTTCCTCATGTAGAAAGAAAACAGGAACAAAGAGGAGAAGATGGCCTAAGATCAAGCCTCAAGGACTTCTAATGTGTAACAGCCACATAGGAAAAATTTATTTCATTAAAGAAAGAAGTAACTGGAAGTATAAAAAGAAAACTAGAAAAATATGGAATTAGAAAGCCACAGAGAGATAATGGTTAGTAATGCCAAATACTCATGACACGGGCAGGATTAGGAGATCAAAACTGTTCCTAGAACTCAGTGACATGAAATCTCCAGTGATTTTAGCAAGGGCTGTATAGTTAAGAGACAAGGGAAGAAGAGTATTGTGAAATGAGATGGAGTTGGATACAGTGCAAAAATGGCTACTTTCTCCACAAAAATTCCTCTATTTGTAGGGGAGCCATTCCCATCACAGTAAATTGAATTCTTTTATGTGAAGTAAACCTTAAAAGTATCTAAAACTTGAATACATCTCTGTGAGCTACTGGACTTGATCATACATAATTCTACTTGACCTTGAGAGCCAAGTTAAAAGCCATCCTAGCTAACCTCAGAATGACTACCACTAACCAAAAGCCAAAATTGCCTCCTTTCTACTAATTTTCCCCCATTTTCACTCAAATTCAGAAGCCTAGACATAAAATCTAATATCTGTGCTTTGCACCAGGCTTCACAGCGTGTGCCTGTGAAACACATTATTTTGACTCTGCTAACGTCAACCTTCTAATATTTGTGCATTCTTTATGTTCCTCCATGGAACGAGTCAGAAGGCGCAGAGGACAGGTTTTCCTGCGACAGTCCTGACACCCCCGCAAGGGTGCTCATCTTTAACTCCCCCTGAAGCCCCACTGCAGGCTCATTGGCCCAGGAGGGACTGAACTAAAGCTCCGATGGGCAGGGACAGGTTCCAGGCTCCAAATCAGCTATTGCCTGTCCCTGCCAGAGAAGTCTGCCAGAGAGGTACTGAGGCAGGCATTTCTGCTCCCGACTCTCTGCTAACTCATTATAAAATAAGTTTACAAGTGAGAAAGAAGCGCCTACCACACAAAGATGATGGAAAGGCTAAATGAGATGGCACATGTCCTGTGAAAATGTTCTACACATGAAAATGAGCCTAAGACACAGAATTTAGGAAGGAACAACTACCTACTGCATTAACACTGACTTCCCTATACTGCTAGAATCCTCCATTCTTCTTTGCTGTTTATCATTTATATAACAATCATTTATTGAGCCCCTGTTGTGTATTCACCCTAGGCAGGTGTATATGACACAACTTTGTAGATGAGAATGTCCAAAAAAGCAAGTAGCTGGAGTCATACAGCTAGTTACTGAGTGAAGAGAACAAAGATGTCACCTATCTCTTCATCTCTCAGTCAGACACTTTGAAAATACCGACTCTGTCAAGTCACTTCCCAAACTCTATGCTTCAGAGCTAGATGATTTGTTGTTTCCTAGCAAGATACCTATTGCATTGCATACGATGGAATCCTAGGGTGGACATGGAACTCATGTTCCCCTCCACATCCATTGTGTGAGTCACATTCCTACTACAAGGTCAGGTTCAAATCCAGTCCTGTCTTTCTAAGGAAAGATGCATTACAAAAGCATTTGGTCTCTTTCTAGTCAACAAACACAATGTCCAAGCTTGATAGAGGTTTTTCCAGTTGTTTTTTAAAACAATGCTATGGCTTGGCTAGGCAAGCAGATACTGGTGCTGTTTCCTCCTTGTTTAGACCAGATCCACACTTACTAGTTATGTCCCTGGGCAATATAATCAACCTTGGAAAGCTTAACTTTTTAAAATTATCTGATCAAAAGGCCAGCAAGATAGATCAATGAGCTAAGCACTCGCTTAGGCAAGCACAGGGACCAGGGTTCAATCCCCAACACCACAGGCTGCACTGACCCTGCACCCTGGGCATGCTGAGGCAGCCACCAGGATGGGGTGTGGTGGTACATACCTGTAATCCCAGCACTGGGGAGGCTGAAAGCATGAGGATCACTATGAGCCAAGTTACATAGTGAGACCCTGTACCAAATTAATCAATAAACAAAGGATAAAAAAATAAAATTATCAGATCAAGATGAGAGTTACTCCTCCATCATGGGCTGAAACTGAGGCTTCAGCAAGGTCACTAATCATAATAAATCCATAATACTTAGTGCAGAGTCCAGCACATATAAGTAAGTTATTATTATTATATCACAACAAACGTCAGTTTGCTTTTAATTACATCGAATTCAAATGACTGTTGGCCCATTGGGACCATTTCTACACCATGAACAGGCAGCTTTCACTCAGAAACTAATTCATTCTCATTCAGAGCAAAAATACTACAATGAACTATTCAGGAACAACAAGCTCTCCTTAGCAAATAAGTCTCAAAAGAGGAAAGAATTCCTCATATATGATTCTATACTCCAGAGTTGTCATCACACTCAAGAACTTAATATCCTGAATGAATTAATCAGGAAGAAAAAAATCCAAATTGCATTTAAAGTCCCACGGAAAGGGCTAGCCAGATAGCTCAGTGGACTAAAGCACCTGCTTAGGCAGACACAGGAGACCTGGGCGTGCCATGCGGGCCCCATCCCCGGATCAAGCTGAGATGAAAATTGAGACTGGGCGTGGTGGCGAGCACCTGTACTCCCAGTGCTTGGGAGGCTGAAAACAGGAGAATCACTACAAGTCCAATCTACGTAGTAAGACCCTGCAAACCCCATACTAAATACATTTTTTAAAAAAAAGGACCCATGAAAAGAGCCTCTAAGTACAGATTTTAAGACTTCTAAGATGGGAAACAAAACTGGAAATATTTGAGACATTTAAGTGTTCCCCAGTGTTCTTTCTAGCTTCCCACCAGCAGCCTCTGGTACGTCAGCGCAGAGATCCTCTCCCCATTCTCCAGCTGGGTTTCCTGATTGGTGTGGAGAAGAATTTCCTTAAATGGATTTCAAACGTTCAAAAGCAGCAGAGTACTGTAGGCTGTCATTCCGTGACAGAAAACCCACCAAAACATGGAAACTCTCAGTACAATATGTGGTGGTGAAGTTTTCAGACTCTACATGACTTCTGGAACTTGGAGAAGAATCTGTAGCATCTCGTGGATTATTTCCAGAAAATAAGACTTGGGGTGGAGTGTAGCAGGGAGCTACTGTTAGTTACATTGCAGAGTCGCTCCACATTTCTGGAACTGACCCACTGTTGAGCCAAGGTCATTTTCATGGTCAGGATACAAAGGGCAAGCTCCTTGAGCATAAAGATTTTAGTCTGATTCTTTCATGGCTAGATTTTAAGTGTAGTAGGAGCTTCATAAATATTTGTGCAATAATTCATGGACTTCGCAGGCAGACAGGCTAACAGATCTCTTTGTTAAAGGCTATCTTAGACAAACATCTCTTTCCCTATGTGAGCTTGGCTTTCAAAAAGGCCATACAAGACAGTACAAACATGGTGCCAGTGGTCAATTACGGACACAATGACAGGAAATTGAGCTTCAGGCCTGAAGGGCCCAAAAGCTTAGAGTTACAGTGGTGCTGATAAAAGCTGCGGGTACAACCCTATAGGCCTGGTCAGCTGGAAGACCTCCCATGTTTCATTCTGTTCAGTTATTTTACAAATCGATCAGAAATTTCTCTATCCAGCCCAGTTACTGTCTTTCAGCCATCAGATGCCACTGTGCAGATAACGACTTTTCTTCATTGCTGCTCATCACATGGCATATTTCACCCACGGCCAGTCTAGTGTCTTTGGTTTCCCACACCCCTGAGCAAATGTGTAAATGAGTGTAGTGTGAACACCATGCAATGATGCTTTCTCTTGCCCACAAGTAGCTGCAGATGCACAGCAGGTAAAGGCAGCACACTGGGACATCAAGAGCTTCTATCAGCCTGGGCACAGAGAGAAGTGGAGTGTGGGAGATGGAAGGGTCCAATTGCAGCCTTCAAAGGCAGCTTATCATATAACTGGATCAGCATGCAACCAAAGGAGAAGCCATGTGGTTTAAGCAGACAATGACCCAAGAGAACAAAACCGCCACACAGAACAAGAACTATTAGGGCAACACACAAGCTTCCCTTTTTCAGGTCTTAGACTTTCAAATGGAAGCCCACAAGGTCTTGGCACAAAGCCTGGACAACAGGCTCCAATTAAGAGGACCAAGTCCCTAGAGAGCCTGTCATGTTTTGTCCTGAGTGACACACAAGTAAGAACAATGAGTTAAGAGGCTGAAGGCCTAAAATTGAGATGCAGCTTTGTCATTAACATGTATGACTTGCAAGAAGCTTTTCTCTGTGGGCCTCACTTTCTCTATAAAATGGGAGTAAGAATCTTCCCTCACTTAAAGTTATCATCTGAGGCTCATGCTTTTCACCATGCTTTGAAGTGGGTACAGTTTAGGTAATAACTGCATAGAGGGCATTACCAGGTGATGATAAGACAGGACTATGTCTTCAGCCCTCTTCAGTCAAGCCTGGCCTATAACAGGTACGAAGTACTAGGCTCTAACCTCACCCTCTCTCAAAAATAGCTGCAAGTAACCAAAGATCCTCTCTCCTGCAGCTAAAGAAATAGACCGACACCTGCCTCCTCTGCAAATGCTCCAGGGGCAGCTGTCTGGGCAGAGAAACAAGGTGCTTCAGGGAGTTCCCCAGGGCTCCACAAGACTCACAATCCAGCCGCCTCCATCTGTGTCCATGTCACAGTACACCTGCAGGGGCCGGTTGACGTCACCATTCAGGTAGATGGTGTAGAGGCCACTGGCAGCGTTGCTGTTCTGCTGGACCTGACTGCAGTCTGAGGGGTGTGGAAAGCGGGCATCGACTGGGGGCCAAGCAGAGGGGAGGTGTGATGAGGAAAAAGGCAGAGAGAAAAGAATTCTTTGTTTTTAAAGCCCTCTACTTTTTAAAGCAACTTATTTCATTTGGAAACTACTTCATAACCCCTATTATCTTTCTGTTTCTAAATCTTGATTCACATCTTTTTTTTCCTCCCTCACTCCACTCACAACAAACTCTGAAAATGCACCAGAGCCAATGTCAAATTTGTTATCACTTCTTTCCCCAAACCAGTTCCCCTGTAAAGGAATGTTCTAGTCACTCCTTCTGTAGCCTCTTGCTGTGCGTGGGTTTTTTTTAAACCCATTGCCTATTTTCTTTTTCTCTTTTTTTTTTTTTTTTATAATTGAAAAAAAGTTTTAGCATGAGAAAATATCCCTATTTATTTGACTTTTTTTAAAATTTATTTTTATTTCTTATATACATATTTTATATACACATGCATAGAACTTATAGTACATTTTCAGTAAATAATGATTACATTCATCACATTGCCTATTTTCATTCCCCAGAGGAGAAATCCTTAGCTGTCCATGCACTCGCCCCTCACTGCCTTGCCCTCCTCAGCTGTTTCTGCATTATTATCCCAAAGGCAAACTCCACCTTACCTGTGGAGAGGGAGGTGGACACACTCTTGCTCCGATGATCACCCTTGAAAGCAACCAAGGAAGCAGGGTAGGTGATGCCCTGCTCAAGATCTTGAAACTCAAACCTCTGCTCATCTCTTCCAAGCTTCACCTCCTACCAAGTGAAAGACACAGTAAGCAGAGAGACAGTGATCAGTGTGTGAGCCCCCAGCACCCTAGCTGTCAACAGCATTCCCTGGGGCTACTGATAGGTGTCCTCCCAGGGCCCCATAGCAGCTCAGAAGCCCCATGGGCCACAATCACTTCTCTGGAGGGCTGAGTCACAGAGATTCAATTCTACTAGAAGAGCTACCTGAGATGTTTCGCCATGAACTACCTCTTATTAGAAAACGAGTCTCTCCGGGGACATACGCCTTCAGATGAACACTACACACTAAAATAGCCACTACTAGTGATGAGAACACAATGCTGATCTAAAGAAGTGCTAAGAGGGCATGAAACTTGGTCAATGAGATCTGTGACACATAGAGATACTTGGTATACCAGAACATCCTTCTAAACCTGTCTAACTTCCTCTATAAACATGGGGTTAACTTTATTAGCAGACTGTGAGAGCATTAATTGCAATCACAAATAAAGAGCCCTTCCTTCTTTTTTCTTGTTCCAAGGAGGAAGAATGACAACTTTCCACCTGGTCTTTGGATTCAAGAGAGTGGTGTACTTTTGAAACAAGCACCTACCATGTGCTAAGGACAATCCTAAGTAGTTTAGATACAACAATAAAAAGAGACAAAAATCCCCTGCTCATGGAGTTTGTATTCATTACCAGTAATAACAATAATAATTTTTAAGAGGGCAGATATGTGGACAACAAATCTATAGTGGTCAGTAAGAGCAAGAACAAAGGTCAGCCCTTAATGAGACCACAACATTCACAAATGACTTTACTGATCACAGCAGGTGATCAATAAAGACCAACTGATTGACCAGCAGGTCGCATCTGGCCCACAGTCAAGCTATCATGCCCAAGTCAGGGGCATCATAGAGAGGCTGTAAGAGAAGGCACCAAGAGAAGAGAAGAAAGATCCAATACCTTCATGGTACCGTTGGGGAACTGGTAGGTGAGAATGTAGCCATCAATCTGAGCAGAAGGGGGCATCCAGGACAGGGCCCCCCCTGAATGTGTCACACCAAATGGACGGAAGTTTTTGGGAGGATCGATTTCTAGAAATAAAAATGTCAGGTGATTATTATTACTAAAAATACAACCAAACAAGGTAATTCTTGAGCTATTAATTTATACTTTTTCCCCGCCCCTCTTCCTCCAAACAGGTAGTGAGTCTGTTCTTCCCAGCTATGGAGCTTCCCTGACCTTCCTGCTCTTTATTTCCAAAATTAAGACCCACTGAAGACAAGAAGATTAAGGTACAGGACACTGAGCAGAATGCAGGGAGTGAATGTGGGTCCATTTCCCAGAAGATGCCCAGGGAAACGTGGACTCTGTGAGCTCTAGGTAGCAGATGGGCTCTCCAAGAAGGTAGGGTTTCCACAGTAACATAGAAAGATGTAAGAACCACAGACCTAAAAGGGTCCAGCACGCAGCAACCAGGGCTGACTCAGCAAACACCTGCCTGGAGAAATGGCAAAACACCTCTGACGCCTGGCACTGGAAAACTCCTGAGAACTTATGCAGCCCAAGAAGGGACACCACTCGTAATGACCTCAGAGATTTCTGACCATCGAACTGACCAGGGCTTATGACAGAAGAGAAGTGCAGTAATATGAAGTTGTCCATGTGGGCTTTGAGGCACTCTCAGTACAGACAAAAAAGCAGACAGGCAAGTGTTTGCAGCAAAGCATGCAAGTGAGTAGAAAACAGGGAGAGCTTTGCCCCCATGTATTTCTCCACCCAAACACCAAATGTACACGATAAACCAGGAAACCCAAAGCTCAGCAAAAACAGTAGCCACCGCTATAACAACTGGTCAGACAGCTCATTTTTTAACTAAGATATGAATGGAAATTTCCATTTTGAAGAAACATCAGAGAAGGCAGTTTTAATTTAGAAGCTCCTAAAAAGATGTCTCCAGGCTATTTTCTACCCAGTAGCATTTCAGCTGCAAACTGAACTGCAATATTTTAATAGGAATCAGACAGCTGTTGCTTTGAATTAGGTTGTTTTGACAAATTTTGAGTTTCTGTAACTTCAGCTTGGTTTGATTTTCTAAAGCATAACATCTGGCATGGATCTTATTCTATCTATCACAGAGAAAACTGGATTTTCTTTCAAAATGAAAGCAAAACTGCAACTATTTAAATATTTTAAAATCATTTGTTCTCCCTCTTTCCCTCCCCATGATCCTCTGGTCATGGGCTTGAGATGTCTGTCCAGGTTGCCTTCACATTTCTGGGCGTAGACAGTTGGCAATTTCATTATTGCCTTTTAAAATGGAGAAAACAAAGCAAAGAAAGACAAAAAAGGAAGACAGCATAAAAGGAACAAGGGAAAGTCAGAGAGAGAAAATCAGGAGGAGGGAGGGAGACACTGGTTATTTCTTGATTCTGGAGAGGCATGCAGGGTGTGAGGACCTCTGGAGAGGGAAGAAGTGATGCTTTTTCACATACTTTAGTTGAATTTGAAACTTGTTGCTATAATAACATACTCATTTTGAGATTTAAAATGCTGGCTAATGTCAACTAATGCATATCATGATGAAATTTAAGGCACATCTACCTGCAGTGGCCCTGGTTGCTGCACTTGACCTTGGAAGGGACAAACAGATCTCACCCAGATTCTCTGAAGGGCTCCATAAACTTCCTAAGTCCTGCTGGTCTGATTCCAGGTCCCGTTAAGCCGAGGCTGGAGGCCTGGGCATCTCTGACCAACCAACCCCTGGAAGCCATGAGGAGGAGGCCGCTCCACTTTGGGCCCCACTCTGGGAGGAGGAAACAGAAACTCCTGCCTCTCTCATCTCCCACCTGGACCCCAGGCCCCACTGGATTCTGGGCCTGAAAGCTGGGCCAAGTGGATGGGGCTGAGGGAAGCCACATTGTGTACAACCATCACATCACATGCTGTACACACAGTCATCTTATCTGCACCATTACACCAAATCTCTCCTCAAAAGTTAAGCAAAAGACACGTTGAGAACTGTCTTCAGATGAAGCAACACTCTTCCTGTTGCCCTCTGTGGCCCAGTCATAGAGGAGGATTCACTCTTAAAAAGTGTGGATGGTTCCCTCGCATGGGTCCCACAGTACCTGTGAGAGCCTTCGTGCTGGCCTTCTTGCTCTCCCGGGCTCCCTTGGCGGCCCACACTTGGATGGCGTATGCCGTACCGGGCTTCAGCCCTGTCAGAAGGGTGCTGCTCTGCTCCTTTGCCACTGGAATCTCCTTGGTCTCTCCGTCCGCAGATATATAGCGCACCATGTACTTGTCAATGGCAGCTCTCACAGGGTCCCAGGAGATGGTGGCTGTGGTCTCTGTTACCCGATTTGTCACCAGGTTTTTGGGGCTATCAATTTCTATTTTGAAAGCAAGAGAAAAGGCTGAATTTAGCAGCAAGGGAACTCATTGCTCTGGTTCTCAGGAATAATGGTACAATTCCATTTAAAACAAGGTAAGAGGCCCCCAGGTTCCATTTTCCAGAGAAATAAGCTACTGGATATTAAAATTAGAAGAAGTCATATCTTCTATATCAATAGAGAGATTTTTGTCTCTGTAGTCCCCCCCCCACCCCAATAGCTACAAAAATCACAGCAACAAAATAAGCTACTGAAACTGTTATTGAAACAACCACTTTTATAACTCCAATGATATCTACCAGAAGTTGTTTCAGTGTGTTTCAGTTGTTTCACTTCCACTTAGCTTATGAAAACATCAAAGAATGGAGACCCAAGTTCTTGCTTTCTTGTGTTCAAACATCTTTGCTCTGAACTTGGAGCCCTTCCAAGGACTTTCCTTCTTTCCATGTGCCCCTTCCCTCCTGTGCCATCAGACTCTTCTCTGCCATCAGCCCCAGACAAGCCAGCTCTAGGGTCCCACCTTGCCTTTATCATTTCATTACTCCACACTCAGAACCAACAGACTGAAGAGAAAGGTCTGCTTAGCTCTGCCTCACTCTCCTCCCATTCACTCCTCAAGTCACTCATGTTTCTATAGCACTAAGTCTGCTACTCTAGGTCACCTGTGTTCTAGATGGACGTCTTTCTAATGGACACCTGGCATGCATACTTGACTGAAAATTAAGTGGTGTTTAGCAGAGTTAATGCACTTGCCTTCCGTGGAACACTCTCAGTCCTTGACTTTCGTGTCAACACACTACCCTCAGTTTTCTCCTAACTCATCGACTGCCCCGCCTCCTCCTCAGTCCTTCATTAGTAACCTTCAAATACCAGTGCACCCAAAGCTCTTTCTTTTCCTATTTCTCTAAATTTCTCCTCAAGAAATCTCCTCCATGTCCACAGCTTGAAATTTTAACTGGATATTCATTATAAGAGTATCAGTTCTGAGCTCCAGACTTACATCTACTGTTGCATACCCACCACAGTACCTGGCCTGTGCTGGATGCTCAGTAAGTATTTGTGGAATTAACAGATGAATCACTCAGTTAACTGAAGAATCTAATAAGCATCTCCAACTTAAATATGTAAAAGTCTTGACAACCTCCATGTTCTTCCTTCTTAAACAATGGCACATAATCTTCCATGTTGCTCAAGCCATACTTGATTCCCCATTATCTCCCAGGGCAATCAGTGCTACCATTTATATCTCTACAATATATTACCAGACGTCCTCTTTTCTCCATCCTTCCACCACCACACCTGCTCAAATCATCATCACTCTCACCAAGATGGTTAATACTAGTTCTATTACTAATTTTCCCACCTCTATCCTTTAGTCACTTTTGCTTATTCTCCTCACTCTGACTTGGAAAATAGTTTTAAACGACTACAGTGTCATGCCACTCTTCTAATATATATAGCACTTCCTCTTCTAGGTGCCATATGCTTCTATATGACCTGGCCATGTCCTTCCTGCCTTATCTCAGAATACTTGCTTCTTCATTTTTTATTATGCTCCAATGACACCAGTCTCTGCAGTTCCGCAAGTTTCTCATGTTTGTTCCAGCTTAGGACCACCACATGTGTTCTTGCCTATTATGATTTGTGTCTGGATGTCCCTCTAAAGCCTCAGGCAGTCATGGGGGAGGGCTTTTCAGAGGAGGCTGAATCTAGAGTTTTTGACTAATTGATTGGCTACTGCTGGGATTAGGGGATGTGAGTGCTGCACCTGCCCTAGGGTGGGTAGCCCACATACAATAAAAGGAGAAGAGGCTCACCCCTCCCCTTTGCTCTTGTTTTTGCTGTCTCCCACCATTATGGACTGTTACCCCTCTGCCATACCACCCTGTCTTGGAGTCAGCTGATAATGGGACTGAAACCACAAAGAACCGAGAGCTAAGCAAACCTTTCCTCCGTTAAGTTGTGGATGTTGAGTATTTCGCTTCAACAACGAGAGGAAAGCAACCAAAACATGACCCATACCAGAAATGGCTAGTTTCCCTAGTATCCATCTTCCCTTATTTCTACAAGCACATTGCCTAGTAGATCTCTCTGCAGTGCCACAAATATTCTATAATCTGCATTGTCCAACATGGCAAGCATTAGTCACAAGTGGCTAGTGGCCATCTAAAATGTGGCTAATCCAACAGAGGAAATAAACTTTTATTTTAATTAATTAAAATAGAAAGAGTCACACTAGCTGTGGGTGGCTATTTAATTTCACACCACAATGAAACAGAAGTTGAAACTACACTCATGGTTATCCAGGTGAAGACCTCATTTCTAGCCTCTTCTCAACGAGGTCTGGTCTGGAACGATGTCTCAGAGCCGAGAGCGCAGTGTGAGTACAATGGATGTGCACAATACGTCAGTCATGCCCTGCCCTTCCCCATGCCCTGCCCACCAGCTAGAATATAGATGAGGCATTACTATGCAAATGAAGGCAACTCCCTGAGGTGGAGGAAGGGAGACAGGAAGACTGCTTATCCCACATAAACCCTGGGCCACCAGAGATCAGGACCTGATATTTTGGGAATGATCCTGATCAGCGCCTATCAACATAAATAAATCTGCCTCCAAGCCTTAGCTTTCCTTTCAGTGTTTCTGTTTGCCCTTGCACCTTTATTATTCAAACAACCATCATTGGGGTGTCCCTCTCAATGGGTATCCTAATACTATTCACCCCCTTTAAGAACTATCCTTACCTTGTATTTTCTACCCCTATGCCATCATGACCTCCTTCAGAGAATTGATCACAATTGATAGTCATGAAATGGTTCTCCTGTATCTCTCCCATTGGATTTCACAAGACTAGAGATCACATTTATTTTGCATAAAGCTGCATCCCTTATATTTAGCAGATGTCCATTACAAGTTAGCTGCATATTGGGCCCAAGGGTCCAGCATCACAGGTTAACACTTGAAATTTTAATACCATGCAGTATCTATTAAGTCAAGCCCATGTAAAAATAACCTGCCACAAAACAGTTCTCTAATTCTGTAGTTTTAAAGAATTTCATGTGGGTTTCACATTATTTAATATCATTTTCTACTGCTGAGAGGAACAAAGCCTGAGAAAGAGTTTAAAGACATTAGTGGGACTACTCGGCATAGGGTCCAGCATTATGCTTTGTTCTCTTTTTAGGTGAAAGAAAGGTTTTTATTACAGAAACTCAGCTATGGTTTGATTCCAAAATCTATGCTGAAATTTAATTGCCATGGAAACAGTAATCAGAAGTGAAATCTTTTAGATGAGATTGTGCCACGTAGGCTACGCTCTCTAGAAGGATTAATGCCACTACCACAGGAGTGGGCTGTGGCCAGGGGAGTGGGTTGAGTGCCAGCACACTCCTGCCCTCTTGCTCCGTGTCACATGCCTGCACTGCCCTTCTGCCACATCATGAGCAGTACAAAGTCCCCGGCCAGAAGCCGGCACCACGTCCTTGAACTTCTCAGCCGGCAGAACTAGGAGCGGATAACCTTGCGCTACTCATCACTTACACAATCTGTAGTATTCAGTTTTAGCATAAAATGGATTGAGGCACACTCCTAAGTAGGGCACAGCCCCTGAGATCACAGACCTCAAAAGCAGCTGTGTCACATTCAGCAGTGTTAATTATTCCAGCTTGCTCTTCTCTTCTATTACATGATGAGGTAAGAAAAGAAAAATAAAATTTGACACCCCACCACCACAGACTTAGCATGGTAGATGTTACACTTCCAAAAAGCATTACATTTCCAAATATCCCTTACCTGTGGGGGCTTTGGTGTTGGCCTTCTTGCTCTGCCGATTGCCCTTCTGGGCCCACACTTGGACAGCATAGTCAACACCCGGCCTCAGGCCAGTCAGGACAGTGCTGGTTTTCTCCTTCTTTACTGAAATCTCCCTGGTCTCTCCATCAGCAGAGGTGTAGCGCACCATATACCTGTCGATGTTGGCCTGTACCGGGTCCCAGGAGATAGTGGCTGTACTCTCTGTCACCTGATTGGTTACCAGGTTTTTGGGGCTATCAATTTCTAAAAAGAAAATTTCTAATTAATATGTGCTATACATAGTCCTGGGGGTACAAAAACCATGTTGCCAAGGATGAGACCCGCATGTTCTGTGGGGTTTCCATTTCTTGTGTTCTTTTGTGGTTTTTAGCTATTTCACGGACATCCATTTTGACATACCTGTCTCCTCAACTCAAAAACACAATTGAGCAAAATCTGAAGATCTGAGCTACATTACCTTTACCAAAATTTTAACAAAACAAATCTCTCTAGTCATCTAGTAAAGCATAGCGCTCTCACCCTGTTAAAGGCATACCCTAGGCATGGTGTAGCATTCAAAGGCAAAGGCACCCTGGGTTCTGCTTATGAGGAGCTAACAATTTCCTGTCTACCCGTGGCAGTGAAGGCCTCTTATTCCACATTTTAAAAATTCTAAAATACAAATCCAGATGTAAGCTCTAGGAAGATGCATCCCATTGCCTTCTGTGCTTCCCGGGCATAGGACAGGATGGGACATAGGAAATATGCTTAGTACCTATTGTTAAATAAATCTGCAAAAACTAAAAACCTTTCTAAATGGTTTTCAGCATACATAAATTCACTGGTCATGCTGATTTGCTGATTAAAACAATGTACAAAATATGACTGTATATCTTTTTCATAACAATAAGATGTGAATATAGCACAAAAATTATCCTGATTCTCAA
>PVKN010015467.1:0-18496 GCA_004027915.1 Capromys pilorides | reverse complement strand
GCCCATGGAAACATAGCATTAGTACTTTTGAAAGAAAAGGTGAAATTGTATGCAAACTATTACTATACAAACTCATACATACACCCTGAAAAGTATACTAATTAAATATTAATATGCTTAGCAGTGTAAGTATCCTAGAATTAGTCAGATATATTAAATGCTAGTTATACACTAGCTTTCTTGTGTACAGCTTTGGCTGGGGCCATTAGGCATTTATTCTTCATAAGATCCAATCACAGCAAACAATAGCTGATGCCTAACTATGTGCCATGTATTCTGCAGATATAGAAAACACTCTCCTTGACCACAAAAACTCAAGATCTGTGGGAGGTGGTGACAATAAATAAAGAGAGCTATAATGGTTAGCGCTTCCACCTTGAGGCCAGAAAGGGGCCTATATGTAAAGACAAGAAGTAGGAGTATGCTTTCTAAAAAAGAATGTGTGCTGAGTGTTGATGATCAGGAGTTTCTTCTACCCAGAGAAAGCAAGTGAGAACAATATTATCGTAAAGTGAAGACAGGACATGGGGCAAAGAGGTATACATGGTGGAATTGCTCATTTTTGACTGTCATAGCAGGTGAGTCTGTGTGTGCTCAAAATGCAGAGAACAAAATATACACACAGACACACACAGATACACACACACACACACACACACACACACATCCTTTCTGTATGGCAAGACCACCTTTGAAGACAAAAAATTGGAACTTCAGAAACTATAATTGCACAACATCATTCAATTAACAGTGGATACCAGACACATGGGTAGTCCTACAAGAATGTAATAGAGCTAAAAAGTTCCTATTGCCTAGTGACACTGTGGATGTCTTAACACTGTTGCACAACACTTTACTCACATATTTCTGATGACATTGTTATAAAAAGCTTATTGTGCTTCCAGGCATATAAAATTTTAACACATACAGTTATGTACCACACATAATACTTGTTGAGGATAATAAATGGCTGTGTTGTTGGCTTTATGCATTTACAATATTGCACTCTCTATCACTATTTGAGTGCACTGCCACCCAGATGTGGTGTCTAGTCCCTGACCTGTACATGTAGGTGGGTAAGCCCAATCTAGGCATGCTCACGTTCCTCAGGACTACTTCTGTTGTTAAGAAATACATGACAACCCATCAATTCTCTGTCCATGCTGCCTGTGGCTGCACCTATTCAAGCATGTTGGTATTAATTACAGTGGCTCTGACCTTTAGAACACAGCATTTCTAATCCAATTCTCCACTTTCTCAGAGTGCCTTCTGAGAAAGGCTGCTGTCAAGGGAACACTCTGAGACAAATGTTGAGTGAAAAGAAATTGCTACAGAGGAGTCAGTATGAAATCTACATGGGGCAGAGATGTGGAAGTAGATATAATTTCTCACTGTGTGTCACCTGGGATTCATTGTTCTTCTATCTAGAGGTCCTTGGATGAGCCAACCTATTCAGTTTTTCTTGGTCTACCTTCCTTGGTGTGGAACCCAGGAAAAATTTCATGTGCTTTTGCTTTTGTGTTCTTGTGCAATGTGCTTCAATTCTGAAGAGTTCTATGAGCTTGCTTACCTCCCTCCAGAGTGGAAGGAGGCAGTGAGATACAGTATATTGAATCTTCTACAGCTTTTAATCTAATCATCTCAAGATATAATAGCAGTTCTGTCCTGCCACTTTTGCCTATTTAAAATGTTTTCCTCTGGAGTCTGATTCCTTTCAAACTCCCCATGTTACTTATGAACCTATTTCTTTCCAACCTGGTGTCATTTTGTCTCTTCCAGAGGCAGTAGAGAGCCTCCATAACAGTGCACTCTCTCTAGATGTGAATAAAGCCATGGTTGTATGTAAAACAATTTGTGTGCTTTTGAATACAAGAAAAGGTTTGGGGACACTATTTAGAACCAGAGTAGTCTGCACAGCTAGTTTTCTGAGGAAGGAAGAAGAAAATAGGGAGATGATAGGGCCTCTGAGTTGGAGGCAAGATCCACATCAACGTAGAGCTGGATTAATTCACCCAATGTGGGCCTATTGTATGGTTCCCAAAATACGCTTAGGAAGATAGTGTAACCTGTGGCAGTAATGGACAGTTGAATATGTCAACTTAACTGCTGCAGACCTCAGAGAAGATACCCTACAGCTTCTCAAAATGGGCTCAATCAAATCTGGGAATGGCGCCACGTCCACTGGGTTACTGCAAATCTCGTAATGCCAGATTTGCTAACAGCTCACTCCACTCCAGCCTCTGTGGGTTTCTTTCTTCTTCCCATTAAAGCTTTGCAGAGAAAAGGCAAGCATTTCATATTTCTCCATACAGAATTTCCTTGCTGGTTTGAGAGATTCTATTTTGCCTTTATGGTGGATTTATAAGAGAGCTGCATCATCAAAGCCTTATCATGAGCTCCATCAACTTCTCCTGAATGATTTTCTTTTCTATTTTCTTTGATTCTAGACTCAAGAATTTGATGATCAGCATGTTCTGCTACTAATTTAAATTCTCCTACATGTGTGTGAAGGGGTGTGATACCAAAATGAAGCACTGAAAAGATAATAGCTGGCACAAAAAACCTGACATGAACAGTGTAGTAGACCAGAGGTCAGTGGCCATGGGAAGCTGTGTGGCATGATTACTTCCACTAACTGTAATTTGATTTTCTCATGCTAGATTGCACTTTCTAAGGGGTTACTGTGTCTTAAATGCCTGAGCAGCTTGTATGTTAGGGCACAGATGGAAATATCACTGCCTTGTTTTTAATATACCAGGGAGCAAAAAGGGATATTAGAAAGCAATGAAAAGAACTAACATTTATGAAGTGGATAAGCACTGGAAACTTTTCCCAGCGTTACTTAGTTCTCACAAGTGCTCTTCAAGGTGGACTTGATTGTCCTATGAGAAATATAAGCAAATAAAGATTCCTAAGACTGAAGTTGATTCAAACCAGGCTGATGTGCTTATGCCTCTCCCAAAGTTTACTCACCTCAACATGAATTGTGTTTTAAGATTCAAATTATATTCTTGAACTCTGTGATGGGAGTGTCTTCTTTATCTTATGGGATTTATTGCTTTGGTGGACACTGCAACGATTTTTTAATTTGTTCTTTAACAAAGTTTATGGTATCTTTGGACAGAGAAAGAAATATGTGAAAGAAAGAAGGTAGCTCAGATTTATTGTCTGTTTCTTGAATTCCAGGCACTGTTCCATATTATTTTGCTGAAATCACACCACAGTCCCTTATGATAGCACTTTTTTATAATACATTAACATCACATTTTATTGATGGAAGGAC
Organism: Capromys pilorides; assembly: GCA_004027915.1. Lineage (NCBI taxonomy): Eukaryota > Metazoa > Chordata > Mammalia > Rodentia > Capromyidae > Capromys > Capromys pilorides. The sequence goes on along the minus strand of PVKN010015467.1, from coordinate 15,213 downwards.
TGAGGACTAAGTATATGTCCAAGCTTTTATATCATTAACTAGTGGCTGAAGTGAAACTGGGATTCCCATTAAACAGTGATACCTAAAATAAGAGGGTTAACTTGACCAAATTCTAAAGACCACCCAGCCAAATGCAGTGATAAGAAGGCAGAAAGATAGTGGTCAAAACCTTGTGGAAAAGTAGGTTTTTAGACCTCCTTATAGAGTAGGTGTGGGATAAATGAGAGAGAAATAGCCTGGGATGTCATGTCTCAGAACAAAATGAATAAAAGCCAACATTACACCCTAGCTACCTCAAGTGCTCCATTCCTAAAAGGAGACAGAAGACCCCATTTATTTAGAGGAACAGATTCATCACAGGGTAAGACACCACACTGCAAGGGGAGGGGAGGGCTGTGCAATGCCACAGGTGCGGAGATCTCAAGTGCAGGCTGACACACAGCACATGTGCAATCTCCAGTTCTTAAACCACCACCAGCGTATGAGCAAAGGATTTTATTTTTTTGCACATCGGGTCTGATTTATTTCACTTGAGTACATTATCTAGTTGCATCAAGTTGACAACAAAAGACTCAGATTTTATCCTATTGTATAGCTAAATAGTACTCCATTGTGTAAAAATACCATACCTTCTTTAGCTATGCTTCAGTTGATGAGTATCTAGGTTGTTTCCAAGATTTAGCTATGACAAATTGAGCTGGTTTAAACATGGGTACACATATGTCACTGTAGTATGAGGTTTTCAGTTTCTCTGGAAAAATAATCGGAGGGAAATAAATAATTTTTTAAAAAAAACATGAAAAAAATAATTTTTGAGCCAGCGAGCTATCTCAGTGATCTAAAGCACCTGCTTAGGCAAGCTTAGGCAGGAGCAGAGGACCACGGTTCAATCATAGCACAATCTATGCTAGCCCCACCCTCAGGGTGGGCTGAGCCAGCCAAAAACAAATTTTATTGATACATTTTTGTATTTTATGTTTTTTTAACTTTTTATAGTTTACAATAATTAATACATTGCATATTATTGTCTTCATTGCAGTTGTTCAGAGTACAAGATACAGACATGATTTCTTGTCTAAACATCATTAGTACAGATCTTTCTTTTCTTTGCACAAAGAGAAAGTAGCTGTATATATAATCCATCAGTCCATAACAGTAGCAGAGTATCAGCTCATCAGGCATTATCAGAGGCTGTTGACATGAGCCTTTTACAACTCAATATATGACTTTCCTTTTCATATCTTATGGTTGGACTTTTCTGCTGGATGGTGCAAGACCTATACTACAAAAAAATGTAACTTTTATATATGACAAGATCAGTCAGGTCCCCTCAGGATTTACCCTGAAACCATGTACTGCGATTTGCAGAACTTTTGTCAGTGTCAGCCATCTGGATGAATCATGGCCATTGCTTGCCCAACTGAGCAAAGGATCTTGACACCAGGAAATTCCAAGTCCCCTCATGGTTGGATCTCTTATAGTGAAATGATCCCCTAGACACACTGTAAATACATTGGGTTAAGCCCCGAAATCACCCTTGAACCCCCATTTCCCACAGAAACTAGATGCAAATTATCTCCGTAATCATTATCACTCAACTTTGTCAACAGGATGCTACATCCTGACCCATAAGAACTCATGTTCCTATGATGAGATAACACTGTTTATATTTTTATACATATTCTCACTCAGAGTGCTGGCTCAGGGTTAGCAGCTCTGAAATAAAGTGCTTAGTCCATCCAAAATGACAAGATTATCCCACACTACATGAAGTAAAGATATCCATAGGCATAGGCAGGGTCAGTGGGAAAATGGTCCAATGTGGTCAGTGTCAGGCTAGCCTAGGATGAACTATATGCAGCTAGGAAAGCCACAAGCTATGGAGGAAGGATGAGCACAGTGAAAGGTCAGTGTCATAGAGCTTTGCATCCCCAGGTGAGGCAAGATTGAAGGCAAGAATAGACTATTGTGGTAACTGAGTCCATGCAGTCTTCAAGTGATAAAAAAGAGAAAGAAATATATAAACTCAAAGGTAGGGGAATGACAAGTATAAAAGTATAAAATATAAAAATTTTCTTTGGGGAGTACAAAAGGTCAAAGATTTCAAGTCTGGAAAACATGATAATAGAAAATGGAGGGAAGAAGGATGCTTGGAAATAAAGCAGGGCTGAGGAAAAATTATGTTCCTATGGTATAACTTGAGTCTAAAAGTTTCTGAGAGCATTGAGACCAGGGATACATAGGAAGTCGGGAGAAAAGATAGGAATGGAAACTGAGGTTTGGCAGAACTTACTAGACAAGGAAGAAACTAAAGAAATGGCGTATCTTGTGGGGTTAAAACAAAAGTGAAAGAGTCCATGAGTGAAGATGGGGGGAAAAATTAAGAAGCAAAAAGAAATGAACATTTTGCTTTGCTAAGCTTCTCTAACAAAGTACCACAAGCTGGGTGGCTTAAAACAAAAGATATATGTTTTCTTATAATTGCTGAGGCTAAAAGTCTCCAGAATGCCCTGCTCTGTGGAGCTCTTCCTAAGCCTTCCTCTTAGCTTCTAGTGATAGTGGGTGGCCTGGTCTTTCCTTGGCTTGTGGGTGCTTCACTCCAGTCTGCATCTATATCTTCATGTGATCTTTTCCCCTGTCACTCTGTTCTGATAAGCACATAGATCCTGAGGTCAGTTTGCTCTGAGCTGTTCCAGGAAGTGAGCCAGGCTTGGTAGGATAAAAAACTGAGAATGTGTTAGAAAGTCTTTGCAGGCCATTAAGGCCACAGTCTCTGGAGCTCTCTGCCTAGAGTGCCAGGAGCTCTCCATTTCCAGAATTGTTCAAACTTAGGGAAGGATAACCATCAGTGAGGATAGCTGTCAAAGAAATTTCTAGATGCTGTGACAAGTGAGACTCCATGGACGAGTGGTGTAGAAAAGTCATGTGTGTCTAAAATATCAGTCTCCTGGAGTCATGGCAAATAGAGGTGAGGCCATGTGGGAAGACAGAAGGCAGCTAACCCAGGTGCCCCAGAATAAGAGCACTCCTGGGGACTGCCACACACAGCCTACCCACATTTTTCTAACGCACAGCCTTTCTTTGTGGGACCACAGGCATTCTCATGTATCTTCAGATGTATGCCCTTGTGCCTGTGTGGGCAGCTGTGCCTAGATGAGGATATGTCCCTTGTGAACACTGCCATGAATGCAAATAGACAAGGCTGGAGACAATATCCCATCAGCAAATCACATCTCTCTTCTAGAACCTGAGAGCCTGACATTGGTTCTTACACTTTGTGACATTTCCCAAGGCCCTTCAAGAATCTGCTCTCCCTCTAGTTCCTACTCAAGCAGTCATCCAAAAAATACTGGGGACCAATATGTCATGACTGAGGCTAGAAAGGTACTCCCCAGTCAAAAAGTCACATGTGGCTTTTAGGCTTGAAGTATGGCTTGTCTAAATCAACTTGTGCTACAAGAAGAAAATGCGCATCAGACTTCGAAGACTGGTACAAACATAAAAAAGACTGGAAGATATCTCATATGTTTTGTATTGATTACAGATTAAAGTCTTTGTCTTTTAGAAGTATGGAATGAATATATTATGAAATCTAATTGTACCTATTTTTTGTGGTTGTTAGAAAAAACTGCACATGTACATGGCTTGGACTATATTTCTGTTGGGCAATGCTGAGTTGGACAGTTGCTTTCTTTTCATAACAAATATTTATTGAAGAGCTACGCTGTATCTCAGGATACAGCAGATATTTCTCATCTCATCGATTTTGTATAAGATCCTTCCTACAAGATTACATGAAGAAATGTTTTCCCACGAATCGAAGAATACCCATGGGAAAAAGTAAGCTGCCATGGCGCAGGAGGAATTCAAAGGAGAGAGATGAGAGACAAGATGCTCTGCAGGCTCTGTCTCTGCAGGGCCTCCACAGCGCTGAGCCCTTAACATCTTTCCTTTTCAGGATAGATTCTTTTTTTCTTGGGACACTCAAAATTCAAAGAAATCACTGTTCATCAGCTAGTAGCTTCCTTTCCCAGGCTTTTCCTTCATAAATACATGGCCCACAAATACATCTCCTTTTTCCTGTCATGAAAATGAGCAGTGGGCAGGGCTTATGCCTGGATGTTGCTTGAAACACGAGCTTGCACTTTAAGTGGATGAAATGCACTGGAAAAAGTCTAAGCAGGCAACAATCATTTAAACAACCCTTGGAAGCCAGCTTCTTTTCTATCTTTCTTTCCTCTACTTTTTTCCTTCTCATTTTCCTTTTCATTCTTTGCTCCTCTCCTTCCTTCTGCTACCTATTCTCTTTTCATTCTTCCTCTCCATCTCTCTTTCTCCTGCTCTTCTCTTCTCTCTTTCCAGCTTGCTGCTTCTCCTCTCTGCCCACTCACTCTGATTCCAGACTACCTTGGATCCATCAGCATGCATTTCCTCCCAGTCCTTCTCCTCCCATGTTGATTCATCTGCTTGTGTTCGTGATTTTTGGAAAGGGCTTGGGCACAGTGACAGGAATCTCCAAATGGGGAGATACCCACTCTGTAACATCAGAGATGATCAGAAGTGGGTCTCCAAAGGTCTTTTGGCCAGACTGACCCATGGATAGTAGTGATCACTGAACAGAGAAGAGAAAGAGCTGAGCTCTCAACAAGAGCCACTTTGGGCAGCCTGAGTTCCCAGGTCTCCCTAACCCTCACATCATTTATCCTCCTTATTTCCCAGAGACCTACAAGGGGCCAGTCTTCTTACCCCACAGAACCTGTTCTTAAGCTAAATATAAACCAGCCAACCCAGAACTTACGGAATTTTAGTGTAGCTTCTTTATCATCCCCTGTTTTACTAATCTATGTTCTCCTCTATCTTACTAATTTAAAAAAAAAAAATGCTACAACCATCCACTCAGTTTTTTTTCTCTTCCTCTCACTTTTCCTTATTTAAAAAATCTTAAAATGTATTTTTAGGACTGGGGATATAGCACCTGCCTGATCAGCGCAATGCCCCAAGTTCAATCACCAGTATCACAAATACAAACAAACAAAAACACTATTTTGAAATTTACACATTAAAATTGCCTTTTGGTGAAACTATTGTTGGAAAGCAATTAAACAATAAGAAAAAGTAGATTCTGGAAAAATAGGACAGCGCCAAGCATCTCAAAGGCTTTGTGATGAGTGAGAAAAGCTAGCCTGAAAAGGCTGCATAGTTAGCACTCCATTAGGATGGAATTTTGGGGAAAATTGGTCCACCTATGAGAACAGAGCAGATAAATGGTTGCCAGATTTAAGGGCTAAGATGCACTATCGTGTATTTATTAAGTCACACCCTAAAAGACATTCTCAGTTCAGATTTTTCTTGGAGATAAGTTTTCATTTCTCTTATGTAAATATGTTGGATTAGAACCACTGGGTTATGTGGTATGTGTTTGTTTAATTTTATGAGCTAACTCAATCAGCTTATTGGTTTATATAAACAGGTATGCTATCTTATCCAGAATGGCTAAGATGGATGAAATGTCATCCATTTCATTTTTAAGGCCAAAACCCAGGAATCATTCTTTACCACCTCTCTTGTCATATCTCCCCACATTCAATCTATCTGCAAGACTTCATGGTTCTATACCCAAATCATTGCTTAAATGGTGGTTCTCATGGCCACTACCTTCAGTAAGTAGCCACTGTGCCTTACCTGGACTCCAGCATACCTGCTCTCCAATATCCCACATCTTCTCCCACCTCTCTCCAGCCCATTTTCCTCAGGCATTCATCTGAGGAGATTGCCCCTCTATCAAGCCCACCATCCCTAGCCCATAAAGCCTTTGGAAGGTTCAGGGCCAAGCTTGGTTTTTCTGCTCCCCTCTCCACCTTCTCAGTGTGGTCAACTAGCCTTCAAGGAGTTCCCACAGTGGGTCAAGCCCTCCCAGACCTCAGAGGCTATGGACCCACCATCACTTCCATGAAGTTCTCTTCTCCTGGATCCAGGTGTGAACATACTTCTGAGCTTAGCCTTAATGCTACTTTGTTCATCTGTTCAGATTCCTTTACCTGTCTCTGACCAAATCAAAGGATTATTGTTTTGCTAAAAAGGATTGATCTAAAGTTAGCTACAATTATATGTGGGGACTCATTCGCCTCAAATCACCTTCTCACCATGTACAGGTGGGCAGGAGTCTCATATTTATAGTAAGGAACAGAGGGCAAAGAGAACAGTAGCAACAAAAAAGATAATGCAGATCTTTACTCTTGCTTCACAGATTCCAGCTATCCAGCTCGTTTTTCCTTTGTTGTGAAAAAGCATGTGGGCTCCAGATTTCTGGGTCCAAAATCTCTATGTTCTGTCACTACTTGGAGCCTAAAAATAAGAAGGGATTTTAGTTCTGCACTTAGCAAGAGAAACTTTGGAAAGATTTCTTAGAAAAAAAATAATAAATTTTAAAGTTCCACTTTGTAGCACACACTTCTCTGCCTTCTCAGGAGGTCTTCCAATCCCTCACAGCACATATCCAAGCCAATTGCTTTTATGGACATTTTCTCATTTATCTATTATTTACTTCTTTCTGGCTAAAATGTGGACACATTTAGAACAGGGAACCATCTTGACCATCACCAGGACCCAGGAGAGTTTTCACACAGGGTAGTGTGTATTACAAATATTCCACGAATGGATGAATACATGCAGAAATGACCACTTCCGCTATTTATTGTTAAAAACAAAAGCGAGTTCATGGAGATTCCATGTGGGACAACTATACCTACCTGGTCCCTTAGGACCAGATGTGTCAGTGGATAGTACAAGGCCTACTACACACGATGCACAATGTAAGATGATCTCAAAAGTAAGGATGAAAGCAGATCCATGAGAGGCAATTCTCAGTCTTAGGGGAACACAGCTCTTCTTTCCTTTAACAAATGTTTGCTGAGTGTGTGGGTAGATGTGTGCATACGAATGCGAACACTGCCCCCATGACATTCCTGCTGAGCAGAGAACACAGAGCCTTCACACCTGGCTTCAGTGAGAACACAGGAGTCAAGATTCTTACCCACTGCAGATTTTTTTTTGTCTCCCTGGCATCCCCAACCTGCACAGAACCACAGTAGTGGGGGAAGGAGAGCATTCTATTCAGGAGGATGCCCTGCACAAAGGGGCACTGCTCTGGGTGTTGCTTGTGTCTACAGTGAGGATGCCCTTTACACATTCTTGTAAGCATCAAACATTTCTTGGGGATCTCTTTGCACTCAAAGCAATAAAATTCACTTTTAAGATATTCTGCAGATCCTACTTGTATGAAAGCTACCCATTTTTTTCCAATGATAGAAAATGACTGAGGATTGACAGCAGAGATCCAAATACATAGAAGTCCATATTTCCTTAAAAGCACCTTTAGTGTAACTCATCACCCCTCTAAGTTTTTCAGTCTCCTCCAGTCTCTTACTCTTATTCTAGTGACTTAAATTGCCATATTTAGAAAAGCCCATTGTAAATTTAAACTTATCACTTTCCTTTGCCAGTGCTATTCTTTACCAGACAAATCATCAAGGTGCCATTCTGCATGTAGGAGGCACTTACTAAGTGCACATTTTTACTGAGAGACAGAAGACTGGAGGGAGGGAAGAAGATACACAGATGTCACGATGGACCCTTTTAGATCCTCTTCTAATTTCTTGTCACCTAAGGTCATGCAGATTGAGCTCTGTTCCAAGGCACCTTGGTGGCAGAAACATTTCTGTGGAGTGGAGCTGTGACCATTTAGAAGAGGCCCCCTTTTCTGATTACCCTTAAGGCACAGAAGGACCTGGCAGTGCTGACTCAAGGAACGTCTCCTGCACACAGAAACAAGTGGATTACTGGCTGCTGGGGTGAGCAAAGCCCAGTGCTAGCCTGGATTCTGCCTCTGTCTTTGACAGTGTTCTTCTTCCCATCCTGGATCCCAGATTGTACATCCATGAGACAACAAGTTTGGACAGGACAAGACAGTGGTTTGTCACACATTTTCTTTTGTAGCTACACAGCCCTGTCATCCTATGCAATTGTTGTCTGGAACTGGTAAATAAAGCAGACAATCTGGGGGCTATACCAGTGGGAGAGGGGCCTTGCACACTTGGCTCTCACATGGTGGTGCCAATCCAGCACACAGGCCGAGAGCAGCAGAAGCCCTTAGCTGTCACTAATGTCCTTTGTTCCACCCTATATTTGTGATTTCCTAAGGACTTGAAAGAAGCGATTGTAAATAGTAGTGCTGAAATGAAAATTGTAAGACCCAGTCACACTGTGTGGCCTGGCTGCTCAACTAGAGTGTGCTTTTCAGATCTCTGCAGCAGGGCCACAGCTCCTGCCATCTGTCACTCTCTTCTCTTCATTGAAGCTTCCAGCTCCTTGCTTCCACCTACGATCTCATCTACTCCTCACCAGTGGCATGTGTTCCCTTGATATTGGGAGATTCTTAGAAGAAGTCAATCTGCCTTGTCAGTGGCAGCTCTCTCAAGAGCCTGTTTGCAAATCTCTGCCTCGTTGAATATTCATGGTGACCAACTGAATATTTATGATGCCAAAACAGCTCCTCAGGGCCCTATCTCCTTCCTACCCTGCATGCAATCTTTCTAATGGATAGTCTTTCTTTCCTCTCTTCATGGGGTAGCTGCTGATATCCCCTCCCCCTCAGCACCCTCCCTGCCACTCATCTGTCTGCCCTGTGTGTTCCTCCTTTGCTATTGATCCCTGTAAGTGCTGAAGAGCGCTTTCTGAACTACAGTCCCACCCACAGCAGTGACAATTGCAGCACAGATTAAAACTTCCCTTTGACAATAAACGGTTTCATAGACTTCATGGGGTGAACACTTGGACAAAGAAGCACCACTGGCTTTCATAAAGATAGAAGAAATACAAATACCTGACAAATACAATAACATCAACAAAATAGCATTTATTATTAGCCTATTACTTAGCAAGCATGGAGAATTGCTATAAATGCTTTACATGACTTATCTTTCTTAAGTTAAACCAGTATCTATCTCCTAGGTCACAATAGAATTTTTTTGCCTTCACTTTTCTCATCTGTTCTATTTTCTCCATCATGTTGTTATGTGGATGAAATGATGAAAGAAAATCAATTTGTAAAGCTAGTTGGTATTCTTTTCTGTCCTCTCTTCTGGGTTTGCTGTCTGGGAAGAGACAAAGCTAAACATTCCAAGGAGTGAGCATGGGCCCCATCAAACCAGACACTGAAGGAAGAGCAGTTATTTCTGTGGCTGCCCCGTGTGGTGTAGCAGACCATGTGCTAATGAGGATGGATGAGGCTGAGCAGCAGAAAGGATCTGCTCTCCCAGAGGACCCAGAACTGTGGATGTAGACAGTCATGATGCCAGGAAGGAGGCCCCCTGCAAACTCACAGCCTGGACCACACCTCCTCGATGAGTGTCACACGCAAATCACTTTTGTATCCTTATAGCAGCTGGGCATTCCTTGGAGATACAGGCCCCACTGCCATGTGTTCCCGGTCTGCCTTTCTCTCCCAGGGAGCAAGATGGGACAATATTGCTTCTACACTTAGAGAGACCCTAGGTGGCTCTGCCAACTAACCTTGATGTGGCCTTCCATAGATCTCTTAGCTGCTGTAAGCCCTAGCATCCCGCTTGACAAGTGGATATAATTCTTCCCTGTCTTTATTATTACGTAGTTGTGAAAAATAAGTCATAATGTAAAAGATAGTATGATATAAGATTATTTGAAATATTTAATTCTGCCACGAAGCTTTCCTTACCCTCATACACTGAATTAATCTTATAACACGCCTTATCTCCCTAGGTAGTAAGGTATTAATCACATGTGCCTAAGGAGCTGCTGACTACCGTCTCTATGATGATGATCAGGTAGGGCATGACTCCCCTTCATGCACACTCATCACTACACATGGCACAGAGTGTGGCACATTGTAGATGCACTGTACGTGTTCATTAAGTGAAGCGATGACAACCACTTTCTGCCAAGATCAAGCCTGTGTTATCTTTTATGCAATGCTCAATATTTGCAGTTAGAAGAGGGTATTCCCCACTCTCTTTCTTGCCTGGGAGACAGGACCCGGTCCATCAACCTGTTTATGTAAGTGGGAAAGAAGAGCATATTGGAGTTTGTATGTGAAACACAGAGAGAGACTTCTTCGCTTTATCGCTTTGCTGTGTTCAATCACAGATCATATCCGGGGAGCTGGATTGAGTCTTTGAAGCAATTGCTTTTTGTCTCCGAAATTGCTTCCCCCTCTTCTGGGCAAGTCCCTGAAATGGCTGCAGAGAGCCCCAGCTGTTTAATAACCAGGCCACTGATAGGAGTGATTGCTCATCAGACCCAAGAACCAAATGCGTTCAAGAGGGACCGTCTATGGCCACAGCTACAGAGGTCTCAGACAAACGGCTGCTGAGTGAATCGGCCAACATTAAACAACAAATATGATTAAAGGCCAGAAAATAGGACCTGTGAGGAAAGGATGAAGCCATCTGTTTGATTTATTGCAGCGGAGAACCAATAACAATGTGCAAGTCCGTGGAAATTTTCTACAAGAAGAATAGCAGTGCCCAGCCCAATGAGGCCAGAACAGGCAGGGAAGGGCATGACCACAGCACAAGGGACTCTGCAGACAGTGGAAAGAGGACTTTTCACTGCTGGCCAGTTGCTCAGCTCAGCACCCGCATGCTGTCCCAAGGGAAGCTTGCTAAAACTGATAGACTTGAGTCTAGGAGAGAAGCCCAACAACTTTTCCATCTAGTAGCTGAGAAAGACAGAGAACAGTGAGTTATTATATTTCTCCATTCTGAGTGCATCCAGAACTCAAATAGTCCACCAGACAAGATGAATGAGAGAGGCAGCAAGAACAATCCTCAGACCTTGACTCTTTCACTAGGCAAAGCCCTCGTGCCTCATCACCAGTCCTGCTACTGCCCTGGGTACTGGATAACAAATCCCCAGTGTCTCTGAATCTGCTTAAAATGGACAGAATATCACAACTAACAGATTTTAACTCATATAAGTATGATTGCAACATATAAAGATTTTTTAAAGATAGAGTTTTTATAGATCAATTCATGAATGCTTATTTAGCGATTTAACTTAAAAACTATTAGTATATTTGAATGTGATATAATTTAGTAATATTTATGATAAATATAAAAGTCATTGAAGTGGCAGTCACTCCTATCTGAAATACACCCTGAGTGTGATTTAGAGAGGTACTGTAAGGTGCACAGAGAGGGCCACGGCTGCTATAGGAAGACCTTTGGGTACTCACAGCCCCTTGAAAGATGCAAGGGTGTCAGGTTGCACAGAGCCATAGAAGGAAGCATCAGGATGAGTCCTGAGGATGAAGAGCTGAGGAGGAAACACCAGCAAGAGCCTCGATTGCTGTTTCCATGGGGAATGCAAGGCAAGTCTAGGTAAGTAGGTTTGGGATTGGCCGGTATGAATAATTTCAGTAAGCTCTGGGCCTCACAATTATCCCTAGGTGTTATAATTAATGATATTTATGATAAATATAAAATTTACCTGACTTTCAGTTGCTCAAGGTTTGTGTCCAGAGTGTGACAGTCCAGCACAGGAGGCATCAAGTGTGGCTCTGAACTTGTTAGTCTGCCTGTGGAAAGCACATTAGTCTGTAAGTCCTGCACCATCTCTAGGCATTCTTAGCCCCAGGAAGGACAATTCTCCCGCACAGCAACAGATACAAGAGCATCAAAAATACAGAAGACAAGAAATTATAGTTAATAAAACTCTCTATCCAGATGCAAATATTGGTGCTATTTACACTGTGTTGATATTGATGGAAAATTTGATAACAGTGTACTTACAAAGATGAATGAAAAACTCAGGCGAAGCCTTCACACAAATGAAAAGGAAAAAAAGATCAGTTGGATAAGAACGACCAAGGAAAAGCTAGAGAGACTGTGCAGAGTGACAGATGATGGAGACTGAAGATGATGATGCGCTTTCCTCTTCTCTCTGCTCTCTGGGGCTGGCAGGTGGGTAGAGTCAGTGCATCTTTAAGGCACCACTAAAATGCACTTCTCCCCAAGGTGGAACAGAAGGCTTGTCAGTATTACAAAATCACAGATTCTCTTCTTATCTCAGCTGCCTGCTGGGAATGGCTGAGATAACCACTGAGCCGTCCCCACTGAGCCCAGGCTGCAGTGCCCACCAGCTACCCATGGGTGGCATTATTAGCAGAAACAACTCTATGGCACCTCCTACGTCAGTGTGAATGGTTAGGCCACCCTCAGTGAGTGCTTTCCTTTATTTCCCACTTTTGAGAGATAATAAACATAAACAAGGATGGCTATTTATCAACTGCGGCACCCTATATAATTTTAAGAGCCACCTCATTCATTGAACAAGTGTTTGCGGAACACCTGCTAGAGCTGTGCATTGTGCTAGGTGCTGGGGCCTGCAATGAAATGCGAAGCACCAGAAACATGGGCCATGCCCTTGTTTAGGAAAGGGAGGGAGATGATAAGTGAACACAATAATTAGTTCAGTTGATTACATATTGTGGAAAAGCACTGACAGAAATAAACAGGGATGTGTGGAGGAAAATAAAGGAGGCCTACTTAGCATGACCAGGTTTGGTTTCTTGAAAAGGAAAGAAGAAGAGATCCAGAAGCTGTGATGATGGTTGCTTGTTATAAGGCCCAGAAAGCTCTGGGCACTGATGGAACAAGAGACACGGAGACCCCACAGAGAAGAAAACGTGACTTTTTCCAGAAATAGAGCTCTAAAGCACATCGAAAATTTGGGATTTTATTCCAAGGGCAGTCAGAGAATTTGACTGCAGTGCATGACGTGATTAAATTAAAGCTTTTGAAAAGATCAATTTGGTAGCTGTATAGAGAGTACACTTCAAGGAGATGACAAAGGACAAGAGAACTGTCCAGTAGGAGGCTGACGCAGTATGTGATTAGGAGGGACAGCAGTGCTCTGGGCAGCAGGTGGATTCAGATGGTACTTAGGAGTGCCAGAGCTACCTGTTGGATAGGATCATGGAGAAGGAGTGAGGGAGACAGGAGCAAGATCAACCTTTGGGCTTTTGGCATTGGATGCTGGCTAGCCAATGGTGCCATTTTGGAAATAAAAATTAGAGGAAGAAAGGGTCAGGGATATATTGTTTTGTGGCTGTTATCACCAACCTTGTAATCATTAATAATGCCTCCAAAAGACTGCTGGCTATACCAATACTCACAGTCAGTGTATAAAAATCCCTCTTCCTGGGCGTGAGCATCTTCCCTTTTCACTCAAAAATAATTTCTCAATGACTGACATTTCAGGAGGAACAATTCTTGGCTGTGGGGGTGGTCTTGTGTATTCTGTTGATGTTTGAGGGGAATAATTCTTCATTGTGAGTGAGCTGCTCTATATAGTGCAGGATGGGAAACAGCCTTCCTGGTTCCTGTCCTCTAGAAATGGCATCATTTCCCTCTGTCAATCATAATTGTCTTTTGTATTGTAAATACCCTTTCAGAATAAAATTGTCCCTGTTTGAGGACCACTGCTCTAAGAAAGTTCTGGATCTCATAATCTGGGAGGAACTTGTGAAAGTGCATACAGGAAAGATACTCTTGCTAGTTGTATAGGGCATCTCTGATTGTTTTTTACACTTCAGTATGTCATGGAACTTTCATACAGAAGGAGGTGGGTGGGAGGTGTCAAATGGAGACCTGAGAAGGCTTCACTCAGCAACAAAAACACACCAAAAGGAATACAAAGCACCCATGCCAGGTGCTGCCCACTAATGTCCTCAGCTGGTCTCTATGATCATCCATCTTCTGCATAGGAAATCAGGGACTTAAGAGAGTTTGCTTCATGCATGGCCATGGCAATGAGGTCATCAGCTGGTGGAGGCAGGATTTGGACTCAGGTCTTTGATTCACATCCTGTGTTTTTTTTTTTTTTCTCCTTATCAGTTTCTTTCATTGTGGCTTCAGCACAGCTCAAAATAGCATCCAAGTAAAAGAGAGGCCACAGGTTCTCGGTAATCAAAGATTAGAGATGCAACCTCTTTTCTGCTCACTGACAGCATAGTTGCTCTTACAGCTTGGTCTTTGGGTGCAGATCTATGGGAAAACAATGTCATCCTTGTGCTATCTTATCAGACATCAAGGGTCTATTGCCCCTTACTACTCAGCCACCAACTACCTGCACCACTGCAACCCTCCCTAGAAGCCTGGCCAGTTCTCTTTGCTAGATCTCCCATTAAAACACAGTTGCAGCAGTCTTTCATCTAAATAAGCAAGCTCCTTTCACAGAACTCTTAAATACTGAGTGCTTACCTAATGAAGGACAAAGTAGACATAAATAATCCTTGTTACAACTGGGACTCTAAATTTCACTCAAAGACTCAAGGCCTGGAAATTAAAAAGCTTAAGAGGCAGGGCCTAGTGAAAGGATATTAGGTCATTGGGAATATTCCCTTGAAAGGAATATTGGGGCCCCAATCTCTTCCTGTCTTACTGCACTTCCCAGATGTCATGAGAATAGCTTTGTTCCACCATGTTCTACCCGTCATGATCTTCTGCCTTGCTGCAGGCCCAGAGCCACAGAGGCAACCAGCCATGAATTGAATACTCTAAAACCCAAAGCAAAGTTAAATCTTTCTTCCTCTTACATTATCTCTGCTCTTTGTCACAGTGAGAGAAAACCTACTGGTAGGAGCCCCATCCTGAGCTGCTCTCTCCTGATGGAATTCTAGGTGTGCAGTCTTCTCCAGTTGGTACACAGGCTGACACCTAATGGAACACTTCAGGCCATGTCTCAGGAACTCTGGGGAGATGCTCCTAAGCTCAGTACCCCATGGGTATTAGCTTGTTTTGTGTCCTAACAGTGATCTTTCAACTATTCAGCCTCAGTGCCATGTCCCAGTGAAAAAGTGCTAGGCTAAAAGTTGTCTGAGAAATAGCGGATGTTGTTGAACACTCTTCGTGTATGCTAACAAATTCTGTTTGCTGACTCTATGGATAGATGAGAAAAGGATGAAAAGTTGGAAAGATGGATGGGTGCATCAATAGAAAAATGAGTGGAACAAAGGTGAATGAAGGGAGCAGAGAAAGGGAGGCACGAGAGTCTAAGAGGCTTTTGACTTCAGCTTATTGGCCCAACATGGGTTTCTACTTTATTAGTAATTCGTGCAGTGAAGATTTTGGCTTTTCATATGTCATGAATGAGAGTATATGGGATTTTAAAGGTTTT
>PVKN010015466.1:0-18491 GCA_004027915.1 Capromys pilorides | reverse complement strand
AAAAAAAAAAAAGAATATAACCAAGACATGTGGTAAGTTAGGGGTCGCTGAAAGTTTTTTTATTATAGTTCTCCTGTTTAATGCATTATTTACTGAAAAGTATGATCAAAAGAACACAATTTTTTTCTGAACAGCACAAAGTAAAAAGTGCTTCTGTAGCTCAATACACGGATGTGCTCTCTTCTGGATTTGCCCTCCAGGGTGAGGCTTTCTTCTCATGAATGGTCTCAATGGAAAACAAAATGCTCATTCTTGGAGGCTGTACTTGGATATTTGAAGAGCTCATTTGGAATCAGGACTTACAGATTAGATAAATGAAAGGTTAATGTAGGTTACAGAGTTGGAAGCAGACAAAAGCCAAATGCCAGCATGAAACATGAAACACGTTTTTTTTAATATATATATTATGGCTGTCTTAGCCTGCCCTGAGGGTGGGGCTGGCGCATCATATGGTGCCAGGGATCGAACCGCAGTCCCTGTGGTTGCCTAAGCTTGCCTAAACAGGCGCTTTAGACCACTGAGCTATCTCACTGACCCAAAACACTTTTTTTAAAGAGAAAAACTAAGCTATTTTCTGAGTAGCTTACAAACTAAACCTTCTGAGGATTTGTTTGTCAGCTTTCCTTGCTTATAACAGAATACCTGATCTTTCACGCACTTGGAAGAAGGAGCCTGTGGAGGGTGCAGCCCATGGTCGGTTGGCGCTAGTGCCCTGAGTCGGTGGGGAGGCAGCACATGGGTGGGATCACATGGCCAAGGAAAACGCATTCTTCTCAGCAGATGAGAGAGGACGAGCTCAGGGGCCCATTGCTGCCTCAAGGGCACATCCCACCGACCTGCAGCCCTCTCCAGTGCCTCCCCCTTCCCGTGCCCACCAACTTTCAGTCCTTCCAGGCTTGAGCCTTTCAGCCATGGACCCATGGGGGACACTTGCCCACACCCCAGCTGAAGGAGATTCCGACGAGCACCTCCAAGAATGTTAACAACAAAGGCTTCACCCATGACACAAATGTCCTGTCCCTTAGGCTGATGCTTTCAAAAGTAAAACCCAGTGTGAGTGCCAATCTTTAGTGGTATGCTGTCTTTCCAGTGCTTATTTTCTCCTATCTTCCCCACAAGTATTCCATATCCCATTGTGTTCAGTGGGATTTTTGTTTTGTTTCTGTTTTCTGTGGCAAGTCAACATACACCATTCAAACTGCGAACAAGGATTTTGGTAGTGTGTGATGACCACAGCATTGTACTCATTTCCTTGAGGACACAGAATCAGTCCCAGTTCTTGAACTATTTTCTTTTTTTTTGAGACAGGATCTCGCTATGAGTTCAGGCTGGCCTTGAACTCACTTTTGTAGCCCAGGCTGGTCTCAAACTCACACTAATCCTCCTGCCTCAGCCTCCAGAGTGCTGGGATTACAGGCATGCACCACCACGCCTAGCAAACTACTTTCCTAGACCTCACCACATAGATACATTCCCCCAAGAGCCTTACCAACACCCAGAGAAACTAACAATTTCTATGTATATTCCAGTAGAAATTCCAATGTGTGTTCCCGGCACATGTCCTGTGCTTGCGCCCCGTGCCACGTCACGCTTCTGAAGATCTTCTCACACAACAACAGTTCTGCAGTCATACAGTGCGACAGCTTCAGAATTCTCTCTCTCAACCTGATTTCTACCTGATATTCCAAGCCTCGGGTAGGACTTTGGAGAGCAAGCAACAGTTGTACACATCTGTGATTGAGTAGGATTTGTTTTGTGCCAGGTTAACATCACACCATATGCTTTAGATTTGTTACCATTACAGGAAGTCTTGCTGGTCAAATTCTGTCTTGGTTACTTTTCTCTCCTTGCTGGGACAAAATACCCAACACCCAGAATTAATGAAGGAAAGGTTTATTTAGCTCACAGTTAGTGGAGGTCCATACTCATATAAGGCAGGGTGGCACATGCCAGAGGGTAACACATGCCAGTTCATGGTGACAAAGAACAGCAAAAGAGCAATAGCAAAAAGGGTATAGCAGTGGCAGAAAGCAAGCCTCTCTCCCTTCCTTATACTGCGCTGTTGGTCAAGGGACAGTAAGGCCCTTGTAAACCACAGCCTGAGTGACATCATTGCCTAAGTCTCTCTTTGAACACTGGGATTCCTCCCGCATGGTCTTGAAGGGCAGCAGATTCTACTGTACCACCCCTATCCCTGCTTAGACCATCCTGCTGCTGGAATTTCTGAGCTGCAGCTATGGCATCCATGCCATTAAGTTCACATTCAAGTAAACGCAGAACAGAAAACTCTTTAATGGCAGAGCTCAGAAACAAACAACACTGCTGCTGGGTTCCTTTCTCTTGAGCGTGAAAGTCCCTGATGGAGCAGCCACCAGTGTGTGTGCCCAAAAGGCTTTCTTTGCTTACAGGGGTGACCCAGGGGCAGCGGGCTGGGTCTTCCAAGGCAACCATGTTTCTCTGACAGCTCACCAGGCTCAGCGGTGCATAATTACCAGCGAGTCTTGGGGTACACAAAGCATTCCCCTTTGCTCGCTGGGACGCTAGACACCCAGCCAGGCCTGGGGGAGCGGCCTCCAGCTGCTCCTGGAAATCCACATTTTCAGATCTTATAGTCATGCCCGCACTAGTGCGAGGAAAGTTTTTGTACATTTTTATAAAAGGAGGCCCAAGGAGCACACCCTCCTCCTTCCTTCCTAATATATTATGTCCTCCCCTGCCGAGCCCAGGGAACTTAGTCTGGATTTGGTAACTGAAGTAATATAAATGTTAGCTAAGAAGTATTCCCGCAATGTGGTTCCAATTTAGGCTTGTTTTGAAGTCTAAAGGCCCAATATGTCTCATCGAGTCTTCACTGGACATTAGCGCTAATGCAATTCGGGCAGCAGCACAGGCCCAGGAGAGGGTGGCCAGGGACCTCTGGGGATGGGGCACCGTCTAGGAGCTTGGGGGAGACACGTGCATCTTGCCGTGGCTTTGGAGGCTGGGGGCTTTGCTTTGGAAATTGCCGACCCCCTCCCTGCCTGGACTGCAGATCAGTGGAGCGAGGTACGCGCTGTTCCCTGTCACCACCCTCACTCCTAGCTAGGCAAGGACCTGGGCTGAAGGCAGCCTCCCCGCTCTGCAAGCTGTTTGCACTTTACTTCAATAACATCTCTCTCCCAGTGCGGGCTTGATCCGCGAGGACACGCGTGCCTTTTCAGAGCGCGGCTGACGCAGCCCTCCCCGAGCCCCCAGCCAGCCCCACCAGGGCTCACAGCCCTCCCGAGCCTCCGGCTGCATTCCCGGCCCTTTATCTTGCTGGGGGGACCCGCACCTTTTGAACTGCCATCTGTAGATGGTGTCGGTGCACTGACTTGTTAACTGTGCCATGCTGTGAAGGAAATGGCATGATTTAGATCAAGTGCTCGGGGACGGCTGTTCATAAGAAACACTTGAGCCAAGCTGTTGCTGCTCAGAATGTGCCCTGGGGAGACGGGTTCCGTTTCGGGTCACGGTCCTGCCTTGTACCGGGGCAGGCGCAATGCGACGCTTGGCCGGGGCGGGCGGGAGAGGGTGGGGAGAAATATTATGAAACCATGAGACTGCCAAATTAACTTCTCACCCTTTCAATCACACTCCAGAGGATAAAAGCCTAACATTTCTGCCTCAGAAACGGGCTCAGTTTACAACAAACAAGTTATTTCTCTAATTTATCAGCCCGGCCAGCTTATCCGCCTGATTACTGAAAATCTCCACTGTTAGGAAGCCGCTTGTGCGGGGAGACGGCGCACAGTGAGCTAGAACAAGGGCTGGGATGTGAAGTGTTTGCAGCTCGCAGGGGCCCAAGGCTGCTTATCAAGGAAAATAAAAACCAAAGTGCTTCTTCTGGCTCCTGCGGCTCTGTCTCCACGAAATTGCTTTTGTTTATTTCAGGAGGCAAAAGTAAAATCAAAATGCCACAAAAGCTCAGGTAAGCACAGGTCATAAATCTTGGTTGCTAAGTGCAATTCCCAGTAAGTAAACTTTAATTAGAAAGACAAAGGTAAATCCGCAACCTGCAACCCAGGGAGGAGGGGAGCTTAATTCATCAACTCGCAGGCTAATTGCAAGGACCCGATTCATCCAGTCTATGGAAATAGATGATTAGGGTCATTCTTGAAGACAAATTGACTTTTCTGCACACTCTCAATCTGTTTAGTCACTTTAAAGGTGTCAATTATTGGAACAGGCTAAGACTATGAATTTCTTAGTAATAGCTTTAATAACATTTTGAAATGAAAAGCAGATACCTTGAAGTCAGCCTACTTTGAAAAGACATCCAAGGAGCTCTGGTTTTAATTTGTGTAGCATTCTACATCTGGAATCCCTTATAATTAAAACTAAAAACTGAACTACTACTTCCACCTGTCAAATGATGAAAAGATGAATGCACTAATAAGTTACTAAATAGCCCAACATGATAGAGTTTACATTCTCATTCTATACAGTAAAACAGAATTTTGGACAGGAGGCTAAAGGTCTTTGGTCATTACTAATAACTCTCTTTCAGTATTAACCTCCCGTGTCTTGCTCCAACTACTGAAGGGGTCTTTTTTACATTAAGAGCTAATTTTTGTTAAGTTTTTGTTTTCAAAGCAAATATAGATTTCAGAAAGAATATTTAAAACACACAAGCTGAGCTGTGATTTGCATGCCATATTTTGTTTTCATCCTTTTAAAAACTCTTTTAACAGCGTCCTAGCACAGAAGCATAGAGTTCTTCTAGGCAGCAGTCAGATACCCACAGGACACGGCCTTCTGGTCAGCTCTGGGGAAGCAGCACTGAATAAAATACGTCTTTACTGATAATGTAGAGCTAGGAAAACACGAAGTGATTTCTTCTCATTTCTTCAAAGGGACAAAAAAAAAAAACCTCATTTTCTTAGATTCTGCTGCTAAGAAAAAGCAGTTTTGGAAACTTGGACTACCACAGCAATTAAAACAACAGGGGCCACTGAAATGTCCTTGGACTGTCACTGGTGGTCAGAAGGTTAATTATTTTTTAAAAAGTAAATCCCGAGTTGTAATCCCTATTGAAGACGTTTGGGACAACTCCCCCTGTCGAGATCCTGCTGTGTGGGCGGGCGGCCCCTGAAGACACATTTTTCTTACTACACAGTCTTATTTCTTGGTCATGAAGTTAAAAAATGGAAATAATCATTTGAAAATATCATTTCAAAAGTTTTCCGCCAGGAAAAAGATAACAAAGGGTGTCGGCCAGTGAAGAAAGCCTCTTCTCAAGGGACAGACACTGCTTTTGTGGGTCATCTGAATGGCCCTGTGGACAGGATAACTCCCTCTGGCACCTGAAAACAGAACAGAGGAAGCCCAGCTTCCCTCTGCAGAGTATGCCCAGGAAGGGCATTCCAGTCCGGTTTAACCCTTGGGGCCTGTCAGAGACTCTGTCACATTACTGCTGTAATAGCCCTTTCAGTGTGTGCCTAGACGGCATTAGAGGAAAAGTATCACTGTCTGCCACCCATCTGTGAGAGGCCCACGTCACCACCTGGCTGTCGAAAGCCTCCATGGAGTCTGAGCATGCGCTGCCTTGGACGAGCACATCCGCTAAAATCACAAGGGATCCGCAGCAGCGCTGTTTACAACAGTCGAAAGGTGAGAACAACCCAGACTCCACTGATGGATCAGTGGAGAAAAGAAAACAGGAACGGCACCCAGGGGATTAGTATTCAGCCTGTAAAAAGGAAGACAGTCCTGACTGTGACAACGTAGACAAACCTTAAGCACAGTACACTAACTTTGTCCCAAAGGACAACAGATTGTAGGATTCTCTACAAGGGAAGGACCTATCCTCGATGGCTACAAATTCAGAGACCACACCAGTGCCGGCTGGGACAGACGGATGCAGGGAATGCCAGGTAAGTGTCGGATAAGATCAGATACTCCATTTAGAAAGATGCAAGAACTTCTGGAGGTGTCAGCATAGTCAACGTTATACAACTGCACATTTAAAAGAGGTTAATATGTTCAGCTTTAAATTTGGTATATTTAATCACCCTTTTAAAAGGAAATCCAAGGATTTTACATTGAAATAGAGATTTTTCAACTTAGTAAGGAACAAAGAAATCCAAATAACTGTTGACCTTAGCCAGCATACCCAAATGCTAGCAAAACTGAAGCCGAGTAGCAGCCCCTTGGACACATCAGTGCTCACTTCAGGTCCCCAGGGCCTTTCTCCACCCTCCTTCTGGTCCTCCACCCATCCCCCCTGGTTCCCATGGACTACCAGCCGTGCAAGGCCCCTGCGGACACTCCTCCTGCATGCTGCCGCACAGCTCCCATGGGCTTGACCACACGTCACACTTCACCCTGCCTGTCCCAGGCACAGATGGTACAGAGGCCAGAGACGTGATGGCATCCACGATAGAAACAAGACTGAGAAGCCCCTCGCCCACCTAGGGAGCCCAGGACCACCTCCTCCACCCACTGCCTTGGAAACAGGATTGCTCTCCGGACACCCACTAAGCCACCCTTTTTACACAGCACCCCGCAGGTAGAGGCACGCAAAAGGACTCGAAGCACTTTCTCATGCTTCTAATCAGGAGGAGTTTCTTATTACGGGGTTTTCAGCTATTGACTTTCTATAAATTTTCTACAGATCGTGTAGCCCAGAGTCAAGGAGCAATGAATTTAAGAATCTTTATTGAAGTCTGGATTATTCCCAAACTGTGTGCTTTTCTTCTAAGCCACTGACTGCCCAAGGTTTTTGCCTTTTCTTTTTCATCTAAAATGCTACTGTCAAATGAGCATTTTAAAACATTCATCAAAAACCAATGGCTACAAACTTCAGACTGTCCGTGGCACACAGAGCAAACTCCACACTAGCGCTGATGCATAAATGATGTGTCGGTTTAATCTATTTTTCGCAGGGGGTGTCTGAGAGTAGGAAAATTAAAAACAGGTAGAATGGACTATTATTACTGTTCCACAGTGTGCTTTTTTACATGAGGTCTGGATTAAGATCACATCTGGTCTATATTTCTTGGACTATTCCCCTTTTATCACAAGAAAAATCGGCAACCCATCTCACAACTGCTCTTAATTTAGATCTAAATATCACTGATGAAACATTGTACAACATGCTGTTATCTATTAAAATGATTTCCCTGCAGGAACAGTTGATACTTTTATATATTCCAGCAAAGCTAATCATGCCCGGCCCCCTTAGTAGGACTCACCTTATAATCACATGTTCAACTGTTGGACCTAAATCACTACTGTGGTACCCAATAGGTCTTATTCGGGGATGGATTTCACTGCGTTGTGAGGTGCAGCGTGCAGGCCTGAGGGTCTCAGAATCATCAAGAAATCTTTAATAATTTTAATTTTTTTCTTCCTTTTATTCTATAGCAATCAAGTTCTTGCTTGATTGGGCGGTGGGCTCACTAAGGCCTTTGCAAGAAGTCAGTAAGCTATTGTCAGCCCTTTCAGCGTGCAAGTCCTGTTCAGTGTATGATATTGATTGCATAGGAAGGGGGGAAAAGCCACTTTTAAAAAATTTGTATAACTCACTTCCACAGATAAGAAACCAGGAATTTTTTTTTCAAAACCTGACTTGCATATCTGTGGTACACATTTGTTTCTGTATTTTAAACAATCTTAATCATCAGAATCACAGAAGATAAATCTATGCATTAGCTAGTTATATGGGAAATCACTTTGTTTAATTCCACCTTTAATTTGACAATGTCTTGGCTTCCTGGTTTTTAAGTAACATGAGAACCAAAATGCAGAAAAGTTACAGGAGTTGACACGGAGCGAAGTAATATAACTGACCAACTGGGATGACACAAAAGTGTTCACTGCAATAGAAAATGAAATTTGAAGTGTATTACACATAAAATGCCACAAGATAGAAAATAACAAAAATGCTTATTGACAGGAGATTGGTTACATTAACTGTGTTATGGGTACTACATGGAATATCTTATAGCCATTAAGCAAGAATCAAGAATATTTTAGAGGTGCAAGAAAAGAGCTTCATAATATATTAACAACAGAACATGAATGGGCTGGCATTATTTTTCGCTGCCATTTAAATAGAAGAAAAATAGATGTATTTTTCTATATGTATAGGAAAAGTATGAAAGAATTCACATCAAACTGTTTGCAATGATTAACCACTCGGAAGAAAGAAAAAGGGCATCTTCCTTTATACACTGTTGTGGGCTGTCTAGCTATTCACACACATACACACACACACACACACACACACACACACACACACACATGCAAGTTGCTAAAATTTTTTAAACAGTAAAAAGGCACAAAAGAAAGAAAAAAGTCAGTCGGACGAGGATCAAGGAGACCTCCCCCTTCAGGAATAGGCTCTCAGGAGAAAGGGAGGTGGCTGCCCACAGAGCCGAACAAGACCCTAGGGTTGACAGGCAGCCCGTCCCCCTGTATATTTTGGAGGGAATTCTGAGAATAAAAAGCCTTTGGAAGTTATCAGTGGCCAGGCTGGAGCCATCCATTTTCACCTGCCTGTGTTTGTCTGGCAGCCAGTCAAGGGTGCTATTAGCAGAATTAAGATCCAGAAGAAAAGATTATCCCAGAGAAGGCAGGATAAAGTGCTGGAAAGTGTGGCCGCTTATCAATACCACAGTACCAAACAGGTCAGCGAGGGGTCCGGATAGGTTTCACTTGAAGCAGGTAATCTTGGCAAAAATAATGGAGTGGCTGTTCCTCGGAAATAGTTCAGGCCTGCACCCCACTGCAGTTCACCCCAGATAAAGCAGCAGCTGTACCAGGTCCCGCAACTGCATTAGACTGGAGAGGGGACAGTGAAACCCTGCACTGGCATTCCTTGCCTCCCCTTCTGCCGTTAACCCTGTGTAATGGAACAGCCCTCCACCTCTCCCCTGGGGCATTTTTGATATTTTTGAATGGTATGTTTTCATTCACATTTTTTTCCCTTTACATGGGGGAAAGACCTAAATGGAATTCCTTAGTACAATTTGATACTGAGAGAAGAAAAAAACAAAACAAAACAACAACAACAAAAAAAAAAAACAAAAAAAACAAGAGGAAGAATTGCAACATTATTTAAGCACCTAATTGTAGGGAGAGATTGTTTATTTTATTTTCTTTCGTTTCATGACCAGTAGTAGCGTAGGCTGGGGCATCGGCTTTGCCACTCTGGTCTGGAAACACATGTTTTCAAACAATGACCTGGAATGGTAGAAAAGGTTCTGGGTTCGGGACAGTGCTGCAGCGGCTGCCACGCGCTCACCTCCAGCCTGAACTTCCGTAGCATTTCACCACATTGTCTACGAATCATTCAACTCTAAGCCCCCTAGCAGATGGACAGTGGCAAACGGTGCAAAGGTATGAAGACGCATTTGGTGTTTCTATCTTATGTATCTCGTATTAGAAATAGATGATTTGGGGCCGGGGAGATAGCTCAGTCGAATAAGCACTCGCCTGGAAAGTGCAGGATCGTGAGTTCAATCCTTGGTACTGAAAAGAAAAAAAAAAAAAAATGAAATAAATGGTTTTGTTCACCCAGCTATTTTTCATCTAAAGAAGACCTCTTTTATATTTTTTTTTCCTTTTTGTCTTTTTTGAAAATAGAGGGTAACAGCTAACTAATTTGCCATTGTCTAGGCTGCATTCACACAGATACGGAGTGGCCAGGAATTGGCAGGTGCTTTGCGCTTAGTGGTCTTTCTAGCAGGAGGAATGCCCTCCTGGTGCCTGATTCATCCAGTGCTTGATGAATAAAACACATTTCCAAGGCAGTTAAGGGGCGTCTCTGTTGTTAGAACAAGCAAACCACGACCATAGCATTTCTTCAGCCATCCAGGTGACAGGCACCCACGGAATGACCCAAGAGCTATCAACTTATCAAGAGAAAATGAAATCAACATAGTGTACATTTAAATAAAGCTATGCATTGAAAGTAAAAAGAATCGCTAGCTTTGGATATTTCTTCAGAATCATGAACTCGTGCCTGGTCAAGGGGCTGGAATAGGCTCCCGTCTCTGCAGGGACTTTAAAGGCCTACGAACGTCAGAGTGAGCACGTGTCGGAACGTGTCCCGGAGAGGCGAGGGCTTCCCAAGGGCTTTGATTCTTTTACAAAACAAAACATCCTTTAAAAGAACATGACAAGAAAAAACAGGGACCGATGTAGTAATTGAACATTAAAATCCAGTTTTTAAAAGGGTTTTTGTTATATACGCTATAGATAAAATATTTTTACTATTCCTGAGGTGCCAACAAAAGAAGGGAGAATAAAAGCAAAAATGGCTCGTCACCCCGCTCGCGCCCACGCAGTGCAAGCCCGTGAGGAGCCTCTCTCCTCAGTAGGAATAAGCTAGTAACTTGCAGAGGATCTGATGAGCCCGGTTCTGAGCATCCATAGATGCACTCTGTACCTGCACACACCCACCTGTAGCGGAGGAGGAGGTCCTACTCACCACATGGGAGCATACTACATGTAGTATGCGCCATTGAGTGACTTTCTACCGTTTCACAGTTTGTTTCACACATTCTAGGTCAGTGCTTGAAAATTAGTAGCCCGCAATTCAAAAAATCCCTTGAATTTTTTTTCAACGTATAAAAATCCCTATTGGCTTCTTCCCTTCTTTCTCCATGCTGGGGACTGAAGACCACCCCTCCCCGCGCTTGCCAACCTGCCTGCCTCCCTCGCGCTGTGCCCCACGGCTGTCTCCATTTTTTAAGCAAATGAAGAGATTCAGCAACATCATCTAGTCCTCCAGGAAACACGGCAAAAATAGGAGCTGGGTGGCGCCTGCCACCTCTGAGGGAACCCCCAACTCTCCTGGGCCCCAAAAGCTCCTAGTGCCCCATGCTTGCATCCAACCTGGCCTGGTAGACCTCAGAGTTAGCACCTTGAGTTCACTGTATTTATACTGTACTTCCGAAAGGCTGTGGGATATTCCTTAACATAAATGTACCATCATTTTCTTAGTCATTTTCCTATTGATAACCTGCTCTTTTGTTGTTGTTGTTGTTGTTGTTATTTTTTAGGTCAACCCTTCACATCAGCTTTGGTAGAGTAGAGTGCAATCCCATTTTGTGCTGAAATAAACTCCCTCCACTTACTACGTAGCTTATTTTCTCCCACAGCTCATGAACAGCCTTGATCCATAACCGACAGATAATTTGTAAAACTTTACGGAACTACAAAGGATTGTTCTAAATTCTTCCCTTTGAAAGATGATATGATAATTGCGAGATCAGAGGCCAGGGCGGTGGGGTGGGAGAGGGCCCTAAAAGATAGAGAAAAGTAATCAATAGCTAATCGGAATGGATTCAGTGGGTTCTTCAATGGAATCAGGATTTTTTCTTTAAAAAAGTGGAGTATTTTGCTTTAAAAGTGACACAGGCTTGCTGAGTAATTAAGGTATTCGCTTTATCTTTTATCGGCTCCATCTATTCTCTCTCTCCGTTTCCCCCCTCCCATACCCTTGCTCAAAAGAAATATCTCAGAGCGTATAAAGTTCCTGTCATGGGGCCTGCAACGTGGAAAATGGGCTGCGAATCTAAAAGTTCAAAAATTCCTCCTGCGCAGTAATGCCGCGCCTTCCAAAAACAGAAGCTGACAGGCTAACAAGAGGGACGAAATCGCGCTTACAACGTAGTGATTACGGCATACACTAGAGCCAAAATCCAAGCACACGCCAACATGGAAAACGACTCGAATTTGTTTAAGTCGTCCGTCTGCCCAAATCAGAACTACACGCGGAGCGACCCTGGCGCAGCTGCCATCCGCAGAAGGACCGAGATTACACACTCCCAGATGTGTAATCAAACAACTAAGCTATACGAGCTCAAACAAGGGCTTCAAACAACTGAGCCAAATGGCAAGCCCAAACTATACAAAACAAAACTTTAGGCAGATGCAGGGGCTGCAGGTTCGATCCCCGGTCCCAGCACTTGGGAGGCTGAAAACCGTGGAATCTCTAGGAGTCCTATGTGTGTAGTGAGACCCTGTAGACTCTGTACTAAACACATGAAAGAAAGAAAAGAAAGGAAAACTCAAGAAAGTTTCACATATATTTTTGACAAAGATCATCCTTGCTCGGGGTATACATAATACTCAGAAAGTAACCAAACCCTGTCTTTCTAACTGAAAGGAGACTAGAAGGACTATTTTGCTGTATGCTTGAGACTTTGAAATAAATATATGTCTATTAACCTCTCCTCCGTCCTCAGATGTACAGAATAATCACCTTTGTCTACTTTCAAGGAAGAGGAAACAACACGTGAGAGCCTCACGTGACCCAGCAAATGCAGCAAATTCAAGCGAAAGCTGCTGGTCTGTTTTGAAACAAATGATCCCTGCACGTGAAATCACTTGATCACTTATTTGGGCTACTAAAACTATTTCCTAGGTAAATTTAACATGTTAGATTTTATACAAAAGACATCCGCTTGTGCTGCTCCCGGGAATGAAGAATGTCACGTGGATAGCAGCACGCCGCCTCCCCAGCTGGCCTGAGCCACCCTGATGCGGCGGCCGTGACATTCAGGGCACAGCTTCCCCTCAGGGACCAGCAGCAGAGCCTGCCCTTCCGCCCGATTATCCCTGTGTCTTGAGGTTACAGATCAACCAAAACTCACTGGTGAACACCATCCACAGCCAGATTCTCTGAACATCTGCTCCCTTCCTATCAGCAATAGTAAATCTATCTCATGGAGACTTTTCAAAACACAACTCCTGTGATCGTTCAATAGTGGTAAAGGTGAGAAAATTGGAGGCAAACAATTAGAGTCCCTGGGTTTGAGATGGGGTGCGGGGTTGGGGGTCTAAGGCAAGCTATTGGGGTCCAGAAAAGCCTACTACACCATCACCACCACCACACACCCCCCCACCCCATCTCCCCAACCCCCACCCCCGCAACTCTTGGCGACGCCGGTGGCACCTAGCCAGACTACCTGGAGGCTCACTGGTTTACTGCTGTACAATCAGGCTTAGACTGGTGTTTGAATGTATGGGGAACCACGTGAGGAGCTGGACACAGAAGGACAGAGGAGGCGTGGCGGCTGCCAGTTGGATGCTTGTGGTCTAGTATCCAGGCAGTGGCCTAGACTGGTGGAAATATTATTGTGAGGATTTATTGCAACTGGCACCGAAATAGAGATACGCAGAAGAGAACACACCGAGGGAGGGCCTTGGCTTTAGGTGTGTCACTGGGCGACGGTGGAGGAAAACAGTAAGATATCCCATGTTAGGAGAAGGGGAAGGACGGCTCTCTTTGTACCCACATGTGGCGGTGGCTCGTCCACTAGCCTCCAGTCTGAGTCCAAGCAGAGACCCGTGGGTTCTAGCCAAGGCAAAACTCCAGGCCATCAGAGAGTGTGTTTGTATAGTCTACGATTTCATGATTTGACAAAACTGAATAATGATTTTCCTCCCAGCATTTGAGCCACAGCAGGAGATGCACAGCTGACCTCGATTCCTCTGGCTGCGCACTGGGCAGAAACACCTGAGTTTTTATTGGGCAGGAACATTCTGCACTTTAACCTCCACTTGAAAAAGTGTGTGTGCGTGTGTGTATGTGTGTCTGTGTCTGTGTGTGTGTGTGCATGCGTGCGCATGTGTATGTGTGTGTGTGCATATGTGCGTGTAAGTATCAAAGGCTTAGGAGGAAAGTAAGAACTAGAGATACGTTCTGAGGGGTGCTGTGTCCCTCTTGAAAGCTGCTAGTTGTCATCAGGATTCGCCAGCCTTCTCCTGTCCCCCAGTTCACAGGCTCTCCTGAGGCAGCAGCCCGATAAATCCCTACCGTGTTCCCCTGAAGCTTCTGATCTTATATACATCTACAGTCTATGTTAAGAAATGATACTAGATAAAGTGACCCGTTTCACACTAACTCAGAAGCGGCTTGGGTGCTGCGTGTAGCCAGGAAGTCTGCAGCAGTCGGACATCCACAGAACTGAGACGTCCCCATGCACTTCTCTTGCACCACTCCCGGTGTACTTAAAACCCTGCGGGTTCCATTGCTTTTAAAACAAGCAGGAGAAATGAAGAGAAATGAAGATGAGGCCATCACGTTTCAAAAACGCAAGTCAAAAAATGAAACACTTTGTTGCCTATCAAATGACTAAAAGCAGAAAAGCAATAACAACCAATGCAAGCAATACTAACCCAGTATGGGTTGCCGAGAAAGCAGCCCATGCCTAGGGACAATACAGTTCACTCAACCCTCTAGAGGTCGCTGGGCAGCGGGCATCAAACTGCATACACGACTTGTGCTACGAATTCCACTGCTAGAAATTTATTCCTAGAACCCATTCAGTAATGCACTTTTAGGAGCCATAGCTCAGCCGTCTAAAGTGCCTGCTTAGGCAACTGCAGGGACCGCAGTTCAATCCCCAGCACCACATGCTATGCCAGCCCCACCACCAGGGCAGGCTGAGCCGGCCATAACATAACATAACATAAATAAATAAATAAATAAATAGAGTATTAAAAAAAAAGAAGAAGAAGAAAGCAATGCACTTTTTTTTTCCTATGTTATGGCCGGCTCAGCCTGCCTGGGGGGCTGGCGCAGCACGTGGTGCCAGGGATCAAACCGCGGTCCCTTGCAGTTGCCTAAGCTTTCCTAAGCAGGTGCTTTAGGCCACTGAATCATCTCATTGGCCCAATGTACTTTTAATATACCTCAAAAAATAATGAAATATCTAACATTAAACAAGGCCTATTTAAGTATAGTAGGTGCTTGCAGAATGTTATCATATTTTTACCAACAAGAGTATATAATAACACAGAAAATATTTGAGATACAGTAACGCCTCAGTGCGCAAATGCTTCTGTTCGTGAACAGTTTGGTTCCCAAATAGCAGCGCTCAAGAGAGGTTTGCTTCTCCTTGCAAACTCTGCCCCCGGTGACAACGACAACACTCGCTCACAGCTCTCTCCCCGACAAACACAAACATGTCACCTTCCCAGGA
This sequence comes from Capromys pilorides, assembly GCA_004027915.1. NCBI lineage: Eukaryota > Metazoa > Chordata > Mammalia > Rodentia > Capromyidae > Capromys > Capromys pilorides. Next base: position 3,531 of record PVKN010015466.1, on the reverse strand, counting down.
TCACAGAGCAAACGTAGCTCATTCACCAAGGTGCCACCGTATATGTTACACTATAAAAACACTTTGTTTCAGAACAGAAAATATAATCTGAATGCAATTTCTTCAATACATGCATATGCATCACCGCAAGTGTACACAGTTAAGTATCTGCAAACATTCAAAGGGTTTACAAAGATAGGGTAAAGATGTATACACCAAGCTATTAATATTACATATCTGTGATATGCATACCATATTCAATAATAATATAGATATAGATATAGACATATTAGTTTTTAAATCAGACCCAGGTTAAGGAAAAGCATGGAGCCTAATCCTAGCAGAAAATTGAATTTTTTGTTTTTGTTTATTTTGTATTTTAGGGGAGGGTCTATAGGGTGGTCAGTGTCTTACTACTAGACCAGACTCATAGTGATCCGCCTCTTTACAGCCTCCCAAGAGCTGGGATTATAGGTGCGAGCCACCATGCCCAGTCTCAATTGCTGTCTCAGTGCACCCAGGGGGCCGGGCCGGGCCAGGGATCAAGCCCCAAGCCCCTGTGCCTGCTTGCAAGTGCTTTAATCCACTGAGCTATTTGGCTGGCCCTCAAAGTTGAATATTGTAATACTTCACACACCTCATATCAACAACTTGGGGACATAAACAGTCTGAATCCTCAGATCGAGCTTATTTTGGATAATAAGATAAAAAAATTCCAACCTTCAATGCCACAAAACACAAAGAACAGCCCCCCTTTTCCTTTCCTACAGAACAAACCCTCATTCTTGCTAAATGAACACACTTCCGTGAAATGAAAGCTAAGGTGGCAAGCACGCCAGTTGCCACCAGAACTCTTGGATCGGTGCCTGAGGTGAGCATCTTTGGTCCATGCCAGCCCTGCATATTGGCTGCCTGCTTCTAAATGAAGCACAGTACAGCTTCTGTGGCCTCCCCAGGCCAACGTGGGCATCTCCGAGAGGCAGGCACTAAGGAAATGACTAATTAGCAAAAGCCTACTTCGGATATGTCAAGAGAGAACACGCATTAATAACATTTATTTCCATTGCATTTCTTTCCTTTTTGTAGCCAGCTCAGCCTACCCTGGGGGTGGCGCTGGGGATCAATCACAGTACCTGCACTTGCCTAAGCAGGCACTTGAGTCCACTGAGCTATCTCACTGGACCCCATTGCATTCTTTTACAGGCACAATCATACATGGTTTCCAACATACTTCCCTCTCAGGATTATAAAATTGTGGCTATCCAATCAGATTTAACCAGCCTTACACTTATGTAAACAGATAGTCACAAATTACTGTGTAGCCTAAACACTAAAACTTGGACAGCTACTGCACAGACCCACCTGGCCACTGCCTGGCAAAACAAAAACTTGTTTCTCACACATTTTGTCCTTAACTTTTTTTCTTAATTTTATTTTATTTTATTTTTTATTTATTTATTTATTTATTTATTTATTTATTTATTTATTTATTTTGGTGGTAGCCGGGATTAAACTCAGGACCTTAGGCTTGCCAGGCAAGCACTTATTCCACGGAGCAATCTCCCCAGCCCCCTCATCACTAATTCTTGACAAAGCTAAATGCCATAAAACTTGACGTAGAACTGCTAGGGGTAGGATTAAAACGGAGCGTCGACATTATCTTTCCTGTGTCCTGTTTCCAGATAAGCCAGACCTTTCAGAGCACCCGAGCGTGTGAACACAGAGCAGTCAGTTCTATTTTTTTCTCTCTCTCTAAGGAAAAATTAACCTTCTTAAAATAACTTTATATGTGTTAGTCCTATTTGGTAAAATTGCCCATAATTAACATCAACCTGAACCTTCTTTCCCCCAAATTATCGAGCAAATGACCCTTAAACTCAGGGATCCAAGTATTTCTCTTCGAAAAAAAGGTCATTATGCTTCAGTAGATGCTATACCTTAGTAGAGAACAGAGCAAGAGCAGTAGTTCCTCTGGGACTGGTGAGAGTGGGGGCAGCCTTCTCCTCCTACAGCACCTCTCATTCTCCCTCTCTCCGAGTAGAATTCCAAATCCAGAATGCAATATGGCATTCATATTGAGAACCTCTCCTTCAAGAAGCTAGTGGACACTTTAACTAAAAAACCGTTAAAATTTGACGCAATGAGTAATTCTTCCACCTTATGTAGATGGATCGTGATGAGGAGGGAGGCTGATCTTTGAAGATTGCTAGAGCCTACAGAATGGGCAGTAGGCCAAGATGTGACATCCCTGAATTAATCCCCAAATCAACTGTCACAAGACAGAATTTTTTTTTGCAGGACCAGGGTTCAAACTCATGACCTTGCACTTGCCAGGCAGGCATTTGTGCCATGGAGCTATCTTCCCAGTCCCACAAAGCAGAATTTTAACTTGAACCAATTTCTGAATGAACCCTTATGAGTAGTAAAACAATTTGTTTTGTTTTGTTTTGTTTTGTGGGACCCGGGTTCGAACTCACGACTTGCACTTGCCAGGTAGGCCCTTGTGCCATGGAGGTATCTCCCCGGCCCTATAAAACAAGTTTTAATGTAAAACAACAATAGGATAGATTAAAAGAAAAAAAAAAAACCTCCTGAGACTCTCTTTAATGTTCTCAAAAGATAGAACAATTTTCAACAATTTTCAAAGCATGTTTTCTCTAGAGGGACGTCAGCTTTAATTCAAAAGTTAACTCCAGGCCTCATACACAGCAAATGTCCTTGTGACAAGAAAAAAGGAGGGGAGCTTGGCTACCTAAGTACAGGGGCACCAGAACTGGCATAAGCTGATCCAGATAGCTCTATTAACAGTTCCCCGAAGCAAGTCGAAGAAGATATGCACATTGACAACGCCCGTGTTGGTTGAAAACCTCATCGCAGAAACCAAAACGCCTCTGGATCAAACTCCAGGGTACAAGTGAGAAGAGATCAGGTTCGAGGCTGAAGCTAGCGGCCCTAACGCCGCCTGCGCACGCCAGGACGGCCTCCGGACCGCCCTCCATTTCTGCACTGAGCCGTTGTTTCCTGATTCCGCGCCAAGCATGGCAGCTGAAAGGCGGCTCAATGGGGATCTGGGGCTAAAAGCAGCAGAACCCGCTCCGGCTCACTGACGACGTGGAACAGAATCTTCTTAAGTGGCGTCACTCTACCCACTCGCCCAAGCCTGAAGCCACCCAGCCAGGAAGGGGACTCCGCTATGGCCCAGAGCATCTCTGCAGGAAACACCGCTGCGCCCACACGCTGCGCTAGGTCCCTCAGGACCAGAGCGAGGACACTGCCACTGTCCCGTGCCCTCATGTGCCCGCCACTCTCTGGCCAGGATGCTGACTCCCTGCCCTCCCAAATTTGTCTTGTGTGGCCTCCGTGGTCACAGCGCTGAAGCCGTGGTGACTCCCGGCCCCAGGGGTATCTGAGGTGTGCGCCCTCCGTGTGACTTTCCAACAGTGAGTCTTTGACCAGGGAAATGGCCCAAAGCAGTCCTCTATAAAATGTGACACCATCGGCCAAACTGGAGCATTTGGTGTTGTACAGAATGAAAATAAAAGCCACCCCACG
>PVKN010015465.1:0-18496 GCA_004027915.1 Capromys pilorides | reverse complement strand
GGCTATCCTCCTTTCTCATCACTAACCACACTTCCCTGGGGAATCAGGGGTTGGGGTCATCTCTGACTGTAAACCTCTTGGTTCTCCTAGAGTCATCACCTGGGAAGAAGGAGGTGGGGCTTGAGAGAGAGAGAGAGAGAGAGAGAGAGAGAGAGAGAGAGAGAGTGCTGCTGCACAGTTGCAGCCACTCCAGGTCAATGCTCTCTTCTCCTTGTGTCTCCCTCCCCCTCCCATTCTCAGCTGGAAAGGGAGAATAAGTTATGGGCTCTGGAGCTGACAGAATACAGCTCAAACCTTGGATTTGTTCCTTCATTGCTGTGTGGCCCTGGAGGCAAGGCTTACCCTCTCTGAAGTTCAGTTTTATTTGGAGAATGTGAATTATATCTGCCTCACAGGATGTGATGATTCACAGCAGGAAGGAAAGCATCAGGCCAGTGCTTGGCTGCCACTGAACTGTCCCCTGCCCTTGTTCTGCACCTGCCCAGAGAGGACATCCCCATCAGATTATCCCTAACCCGAGCCATCGAGACTCCTGGTCATGGGTGCCAGCCACAACGACATGACGGCCAAGAGAATGGGCTTTGTCATGCTCAGACACTCCAGGTTCCAGCTTGTGTCTGACCATGAGCCTCTCTGAACCTCAGTATTCTTCTCTGAGACATGGGAATGACCATGGCTCCCGCCTGCCAGGACTGTTGGGAGGGCTGAGAGTGTAAATGTCTTCTCAGAGAAGCACAGAGCTCTTTGTATGTGACTGAATTCTAGGTTGCCTCCTTGTCAAATCCAGAAACATCTGTATGTCCATGGCTCAGGCCCAGGACCAGGTCTGGGAGGACCCTGGCTCTGCACAAATAGATTCAACTGATCCTTGCACATAGCATTTGCCTCAGCTCCTGCCTCTGCTCTCTATCATAGCCACCTACAGTGGGGCAAAGCCCTGAAAGCCACCCCAAAGATGCAGAGAACTTGACTGTGCTAGGGGCAACCTGGGCATTGAGTGTGTGCTGAGGTGCCTGTGACTGGTCAGTGGCACAGATGACAGCGTCTTCATTTAATGATTCCTAGTGCCAGACACTAAGCTAAATGCTTCACAAACATCAATACATTAATTTCCCTAGCAGTCTGGTTACATTAGCACAACTCTAAAGAATAGAGGCTCGTTGGCCCAAATTCACATAGCTTGTAAGAGATGAATCTGGGAACCGAACCTATTAAGTCCAGAGTGCATGCAGATTCCACTGGGCTTCCCAAGCAGACATCAAGCATGTGGTGGTCAGAGGCACACAGGTAAAGGAACAAGCACCACTCTTCACTTTCATGATAATAACTATAGCCACTGGTAATATTACTGAAATGTCAGAAATTCATGACTCTAAATGGTTTATAGACTTATCTTTTTTGTGACAATATTTTCAAAAATGGAGTGGCCACACAATGCTACAGACACAAGCAGGCCAATCACTCCACTGGGAGAAGCACTGCTTGCTGCTTAGGTGGTGGTCTTGATTCCTGCCTTTCCTCCCCAGCTCCAGCAGCAGCATTTTGCACATAGCCCTGTGAGGGCAGGGAGGGTGTGCTTGGGCACTGCACTGGGGAAACGCCCATGTCCTGTGCTGCAAGATGCCGGCTCACTACTGTAAGCAGCCAAGGCCAACTCCAGGACCGTTGTGCTTCAGTAGGGACCAAAATGCAGCACATGAGCCCTGTGCCCACAGTTCAGAAGGGCAGCCCTTTATACAGCAAAAGGAAAAACTCCCCGAAGTCTTCCCATTTCTCTAAGCCTCAAGGACCTCCTCAATAGGGCTAAACTGCCTGGTTTGGATGGGTCTGACACCTCATTCTCCTGGGCTTCCTATAAAAGCACCACTGGCCTGGTTGTGAGGCCCCTCATGGAGGTGATCTGGCTGTAGAGTGGCTTTCTCACACTCAGGACAGGGAAGTCAGGACCACTTCCAGCCAAAGTGAAGGAAGGGTCTGCCCCCAGGCCATATGGATGAAGATGGGAAGGGAAACAGTCTTTTGATCACTCTACTTTGACACAATAACTGTGTAAGTTTATGGTTGATCAGTAAGAGATAAAGACTTTGTGAATGGTCCTAGGAACTCCACATCAAGAGCTAATATCTGTGACCTGCCATCCGTGGGCCTTCTCACATACACCTGTGCATTTATTGCAGCTCAGCTTCCTCGGAGGCAGAGCCCAAGACAGATATTTGAGTACTGTGAGCAGCTAGCTGTCCTGGCAGCCGGGGAGAGGAGGAGATACCCCAGCTTACCACAGGGGACCTTGGCAGGGCACTGACATAAGATTGCTGCATCTTGTAAACCAAAAACAGTTATATAAGCATCTATGTTTAACAGACTAAGCCTGCGTTTATTTGGCATACACTAAAAATTGCAACAGAATAACAGCCAGAGGCATGAGTCAGAATGCAGTAAGGCAGCAAGAGGACTGCTCGAAGCATGGAGTCTGCCTAGTGATGTATCAGTTTCCATCTAATGTAGGTCTAACTTTTTAATAAAAATGTGTTGATAGAGTGGGATTATACTAGATATACTCTTTTTTTTTAATACTAGATATACTCTTAAGGTTTTCTTTTTTTTTCTTTTTAGTTTTTTTAATTTTCAATAGGAAATAACAATATGATAGTTTCAAAACATATTAGTAGTACCTTCATAATAATTGATACATTGAATTTTGTTGTCCCCATAGTAATTATAAAGAGCACAGTGTGTACACATGATAAATTTTCTAATCTGCATTAGTAGGGGAGAAAGAGAAAAAGAATCTTAAGGTTTTCTTAAACATCTTTCAATTACTATTCACCAGTATGTACCATCACTTAAAAGTGCCATAGGGTTGTGATTTTCATCTGTGCTCCCTCATTTCTGGTGTCCATCTCCTGTCCCCAAAGCTGCTCTCACAGGGTATTTGACACCTGCCTTTTTGCCGTTCTGCACATTTCACTTAAAAGCCAAGAGCCATATGCAGTTTGGGAGACTCAGAACTGATAGGGACATGCGCACAAAGCAAAGCTTTCGCAGTGCTGAGGTGACAGTGAAAAGTGGAGTCTTCTCTATGCCCTTGCTCCCTGACTCCCCTCCTCAAAGGTGTCCTGATGTCCATTTCCCTGTATTTTTCCAGGGAGACTCATGCCACTTATAAGCTTAAATGCATCATTTTAAAAACTGTGCATACTGGTTTGCACTTTGTTTTTTCACCAAATAACATAATTTGGAGATGATTCTGAACCAGTGGATACATAACTGGCGCATGATTTTAATAGCTGTGTAATTTCCCATTGTGTGGCTGGATCCCAGCTCTCTGAGTCAGCCTCCTCTGTGGACATTTTTAGGTTATGGCACAGGGAAAGATATGAGCCCTGTCCTGTGACAGCCTGCCCTTGGCTGACAAGGTGAGGCCCCTGAGTGACAACCTCAGCCCTCAGGCCCTTTTTTCTAAAAGCTCAGGGGCAATTTTGGGAGCTCTGGATTCCTGGGAGCTTGGCCTCTGTTGTTGGTAAATGAGGTGTGAAGAGAGAACAAATTCCTAGCAGCCAGAGCTCTCCACATTTGGGCTGAACAGGACTCTCAGCTGCAGGCCAGCACTGAGGAAGTGATGACTGCATGCTCCGTGGATCTCTCACAAGTCCAACAGTATCATTCTCACAGTTCAGGCAAGGACAGAGGCTCAGAAGGATTTGGCAACTTCCTGGAAGTCACACAGCCAGCCTGCTTGCAGGGATTGGAGTTTGTCTGGCCAGTAACAAAAGTGTGAGTTGTAGAGAGCTGACCGAACTTTGACCAAACGGAAATCTTTAGTTCTTATGTCCAGACCTCTTCCAGCAATGCAGGGGGTCTGTGAGGGCTTGATGCAGTGAGCCCTTTGTCCCTGAGTTTGTCAAAGCACCTGGCTCTAAGTTTGTACTTGAGAACTGGAAAACTGGGATACTGACCATAGGAGGAATCAGAAGGATGGTAGGGGTGGGGAGCAGTGTTTGCAGGAGTAACTTGCTGCCTCGGCCTCCCACAGTCCGTCTCCATGACAGCATCTCCGAGGAGGGCCACCACTACCTGATCTTCGATCTGTGAGTCTGGACCACCCTGGGGTGTGCTGAGGGTGTGGGGCTGTCCTAGCAGGATGAGCTCCCAGGGCTCCTCAGCCTATAGGGACCCAAAGGCCTCCAGGCTGGGTAGAACTCCCTCATTTGGCCCAGAGTTTCCCAAAGTGCAATAGTCCAAGGTGTGCCACCCAAGCCATGAAAGCTGCTTTTCCTGCTAAAATACCACACCTTTTTATTTTATTTTATATTTTTTTATTTTTGCCAAACCAAGGATTGAACTCAGGCCTTTGCAATTGCTAGGGAAGCACTTATTCTACTGAGATATCTCCTCAGCCCCAAACACCACACCCTTTTAACTGTCATCATAGATTCATCTCTCTCCTATTTGTGGCTGGTGGTGCTGATACGCCTGCCACTCATACGGGGAGACCGAGCTTCCCCTGTGAATCTATTCAGTATGTTTGCTGTGATGACACGGGTGTCGGTGGTTTCTGGACAGGCAGTGAGAAATCACTGGTCTCCTCTGTGAAATCCAGTGTGTCGAGGAGTTTCCAATGGGCGTGGGCATGTGTGCTGGAGACAGCAGTGCAGAGAAAACCTCTGCACCTTCTGCTTAATTTTCTGGAGCCCAAAGCTACTGTAAAAAAAAAAAAAGAGAGAGAAAAAGCACATCAAACAAATAGTGAAAAACCAAACGGCTGTTAGACTCCCAAGAGCTGGGTTCAGGGCTGTGATCTGAGGTTCTCAACACCAGGAAGAGCCCAGCTGCCGAGGAAGGCAGGGGTGCAGTGGGTCAGTGAAAGAGGGGTGTGTGGGAAGAGTGATCTGGTGGTCGCCCTACAGTGGGCCCGCCTGGCTCCTTTCGGGGCTGAGCTCCTGAGCCCCAACCTTCGCTTTCTGGAGACTCTTTCAAGCGAGCTGGCACCTGGGGCCTCTGTGGGAGGCTGACCCAGTGCCTGTTTCTCCAGAGTCACTGGTGGGGAGCTGTTTGAAGACATCGTGGCCCGGGAGTATTACAGTGAGGCAGATGCCAGGTGAGTGCCAGGTGCGGCTGGTAGCGCACTTGGGGCAGGACCCTGCTGGCTGCTGTGGGCTTCCTGGGAAGGCCTGCGCTTACCCAATGCCCTCCTTCTCTCTCCCCAGTCACTGCATCCAGCAGATCCTGGAGGCCGTGCTGCACTGCCACCAGATGGGGGTGGTGCACCGGGACCTGAAGGTGAGCCTGTCTTGTGGTGCCGCCCCAGAACCTGCTCCCTGGAGACCCTGCCCTCTGCACTTCCTTACTTCCTGCCTCCCACAAGCTGGGTGGCACTAGAATCCCCTTAATTTTCCAAGTTAGGTGGGTGGGAATATTTTCCCCAACTGTCAGGTGAAAAAACTGAGCTCAGGAAAGCAGAGGGGTGTGGTTGGGTCCCAGATCCCCTAGCTTCCGACCCAGCTACTTTGCCTTAGGGAGGTGTGGAAGGAGGCAGGTTGGGTCTGTCTCCCAGCAGGGCAACACACCTTCTAGCTACTTGACCTTGACTGCCTAGACCTCCTTGAGGCTTGGCTTCCTGAAAAGTGGTTGCCATGGCAACCCTAGCTTCTGGGGCAGCTGTCAAGTGAGATAGCACAGTGCCTGGGATACAGAAGTGCTGTGCCTCTTGTTCTGGTCTGTGGCAAGTAGCAGAGAAGAAAACCAAGACTTGGGGCCCTCTGAGTTCTCCCTCTTCTCACCTGAAGAGGGGGCTGGACAGAAGGACCAAACCAGGTAGGGCTGGCCAGGGCCTCACAGCTTGGTGAGCAGCAAATTCCATGGAGATTCTGAGCCGGATCTTATGGCAGCAGTGGCTGAGAGCTTGATTTGCAGAACATAAACCATGAAGGCTGAAACAGTCCAAGGGATATGAATAAGGATAGCACTTCCATGTGCCAGAGCAGGGAGAGAGCTTAGGCCTCCTCATCCCAGACCCATGGTTTTAGGCCCTAATGTCAGGGAGTCTCTTAACCTACCTCCTGCTCCTGCAGGGTCACCACAACACCACTGGGGAATGCACCTTTGCAGTTTCCTGTGGTGAGAGATTTTCCTTGAAACATTTGGAACCACACTGAGATCAAGCTTCCAGCTCAGGACTCTTGAGGGATTTGGGTAGCTCTGTAGAAGTCCCTCTGGTCCCATTCCCACCAAACACATTCGCTTTGGGTCCTCCTTACCCTGGTCCATTCTTCTGGTGCATGCTCCAGGTGGTCTGGAACCTTCTTTGAGGCACAGAGATCTGAGCTGAGCCCTGCCACTTCTGAGCCCCTGCTTCTTGCCTGTGGTTCTTGCTCCAGATGCACTGGCAGGTGTGCACTTGAAGAGGGTCTCTGGCCAGTCTGCAGGGAGGCTCCTCCCCGGGGCCTGTTCCCATTATAGCAACAGCCCCTGCACAGAAGCAGGAAGGAGGAGAGCAGCCCAAAATTCAGGCCATGCTGGGTACTCTAATTAGTGGCACATTCATCAAATCAGGGCAGAACAGCTCTGCAGACCCAGGAGATGTTGGGAACAGAGTCCCTTGAGGACAAAGGAGGCTTTAGTGACCCAGGCAGAAGTTTCTGCATTTGTTTAGGTCCAGACTGTCTTTGGACAGTGAAAGGTCAGAGGTGGGGTCCTAGAAGCCCCTCTGGAATGGCCAGAAAGGGAGTGGAAACCTTCTGCTTCCAGATATCCAGAGCCCAAGCAGTCAATGTGAGTGATGTTCATAGAGTGCTCTCTGTCACAACTGCAAGTGCTTTGCAAGAATGGTCTGGGTTAATCCAGACCCTGACAGCTGGGCATCATCCCAGTTTCTCTGAAAGGAAACTGAAGCTCAGAGAAGTGAAGTAACTTGGCCAAGGCCCCAGAACACAGATGCCAGTGTTGGATCAAGAACTGTGGTCATCTAAGTGACTCTCACACTGGACCCCCACTTGCTTTTAGTCCCAAGGTGCAGGGAGACCAGCAGAAAGGGGAGAAGTTCTAGGGGCTTGGGCCAGTGGGATGGTGACAGCCACAATGCCGGAGAGGCAGGGGGTGGGGGGGACTTCCCCCAGGCCAGCTGTGATCTCATGGATAAACCCCACTATCTTTCATCCAAAAGTGGCTTTAAGGGAAGTCAGTCTCTCCCTTGATTCTGCCTCTACCACTTACCAGCTATGTGATATTTGTCCAACCACTTGACCTCCCCGAGTTTTATATTCTTCATTTCTATGCACAGGATAAATGCTCAGGTAAAGATGATGGATAGATGACATCTGAGGTCTCCTTTAGGTGGAGTAGTCACAAGGGGCCTCTTTGAGGGGTGATAAGGTACGAGACCTGGATAAAGAGCAGCTTGTGGGGGTGAGACTGTATCAGGCAGAGGAAACAGGAAGCACAAAGGTGCAGGACCACTTCAAGAGGCCTAAGAGGGCCACGGGGGAGAATAGGGTAGCACTACCCATGGCAAGGGCTTATTGCAGTGGCAAATGAGAGGATGCGTGCAGAACACACCTCCCATGCTGGCACACGGCAGGAGCCCTGTGAACACTACTGCTGCTTCCTTATTTCCCGATGGCTGGACAAACCCTATCCCTGCCCCTACTTTTCCCTCAGCCCCAGCTCCAGGTACTTGGATGGCTGATGGAGGAAAGGCCTTTATGCTGTAGAAGATATCTTGTCAAAAGATAGTCCCCTCTTGGGGACTGAACCCAGGGTCCTGGGACTGGGGTGGGAGGTGGGGACAGGGCCCCAGGAGTCACTCTGTCCCTCCTGGTGCTATGGGTGAGCTCCTTCTTGACTGTCTCTTGCCTTCTTCTCCCCAACCTCTCTCCCTGGTCCTGGGAAGCCGGAGAATCTTCTGTTGGCCTCCAAACTCAAGGGCGCTGCCGTGAAATTGGCTGACTTTGGCTTGGCCATCGAGGTGGAAGGGGAACAGCAGGCATGGTTTGGTGAGTGGGGCAGGGAGTGGCAGGGTGGACTTTAAACTGACATTAGGGCCTCGGTGAGGCCTCTGCCCAAGCCGGTGGATTGGACACAGTTTCTGGAAGCCGGGGTCTTGGCAGCAGAAGCCTATGCCACTCAGCCTGGAGGCCACGTGGCATTGTCCATCCCCTTGGCCCTGGGAACCAGGTGCACAGACAGGATGATCACCGAGGCAGAAATGCAGCTTCTTCATGTTGGAAGGGCTTCCATGAAGTCTGCTATGCCTGGATGCTAGAGATCAGAATCCCAGTTTTACAGATGAGGAAATAGGCTACAAACCATGGAAAAGGTTAAGGGTACTTAAATGCTGAAGCCAAGATTTAAACTCAGATGATCCAGCAGGCTTTGAAATTTTGGTATAATTGGGTACTTTTCATTGTCATCTAAAATATGGCTAATAATCAGAGCTGAAATCCTGCCCCTGCTATTGTGTGCAACTTTGGGTGAATTATTTCAACTTTCTGTTTCCTTATCCCTAAAATGAACATAATAATGGCTTGTTCATCCAGGGCTACATGAGGATTAACGAAGACCAGGCACAGAAGTACCAGCTTGATGGCTAGCATATGGACTCCATAAATAGCAACTATTTCTGTGTTTTGGGGGGTGGGGGTTCTTTATTTTGTTTCATCTCTGAACAACCCTGGGGGGTATTTGAAATAGGAACCCCTAATCCTTGGACAGATTTGGAAACCAAGGCCCAGAAGGTAAAGAAAGAACCCAAGGGACATAGGGGCCAAGGCAGAGGTAGAAAGAGGTACCTGACACACCATAAAAGCTCCCACAAGTAGGCAAGAGCTCAGCCCTCAGCTTGGGGCTGGCAGGGCGAGTTCATATCATCTTGAAGTGGCCACCAGTTGGTTCAGAGTGGCTGCTGGGCAGGTTGTTCAGAGAAAGCCCAATGGGAAGGAGTGCTGGGGAAGCTTCTGCTGCCTTCAGGGGGTGTGCTGGCATGGTGCAGGAATGTGGTGCAGCTGTCCTCCTTGTTCTGGAGGCTTCGCTGGCCTCCCAAGCTCGAGGCAGCAGGACTGCTTCCACCAGCCCCAGGGCAACCTCATCCCCTCTCCCACAGGGTCTTGCTCCAGGTTACTCACGTGCCACCTCTGTGTGTGTGTCTGCCTGTCTGTGTGTCTGGGGAGTAGGGTTCGCAGGGACACCCGGATACCTCTCCCCAGAAGTGTTGCGGAAGGACCCATATGGGAAGCCTGTGGACCTGTGGGCCTGTGGTGAGTTCATCCAAAGGTCCTTTAGTGCCCGCGACTCTAGGACCCTCTCTGTTCTCCACCCTTCCCTCCATGGCTTCTGCCTACAGAGGGCTGAAGTTTCTCCTGGTCCTCTCCCCAGGGGTCATCCTATACATCCTGTTGGTTGGGTACCCTCCCTTCTGGGATGAGGACCAGCACCGTCTGTACCAGCAGATCAAAGCTGGCGCCTATGATGTGAGTGTTGCTCCTCTCTTCAACCACCTTGTGGGGTCATCCATTCTCTGGTCCCCTTTTAGTATCTAAGGACACATCCTTTTTGCCTACCCAGCTCATTTAGGTCCCATTGTCAGTCACTTCTGGGTCAGGGGTTGAATCCCAGGGGGACTTGAAACCTGACCACATGGTGGTCAGAAGATACCTAATGATTAGGGCCTCAAATTGATGGGATGTATCCCAAAAGCAACACTAACATAGAGTTTAGGAGACAGAGGAGGCCTCAAATCATATTTTCTTTCATATACATCAGCAATATCATTACCTAACATTTCTTTCACATTCTTCTGAATGTTATACATGTGTCATTATATGTAATTACACACTTGTCTGTGACAGACACAGGCATTACTCTCATTTTACGGACTAGGAAGCTGAGCCATATAGAGGCAAGGCATCTGTCCAGATCATATACCTAGGAGATGACAGAGCTGGGATTTGAACCCACATGATAGACTCATGCATCTGACTGTCTTCTGCGAGGCTGGCATCCATGCAGCCACACACCAGGAGCTGTATGGGATGTTTAGACCTGACACTGTCCCTAGGATACCTCAGAGGATCATGTGATTTGCACAGGCCTCCCATCCTGGAGGTGGAGGCAGGATGTGAACCTAGGACTTCTGGTCCTGCAGTCTGGACCCTGACCGTGGTTTTCTTTTCCTCTGGCCAGAGGCTGATCAGTCAGGGGGCGCTGGCCCTCCCCTGCTCCTCAGGAGCCCCACTCCTGGTGGTTGACGCCCCAGTGGATAGGTGTTAGAACCCCTGCCTGCTCCCCTGCCAGTCAGGGGCTGGGGGATCGCAGGGGTGGCCTGGGGCAGTCTGGGCAAATCTGGCCCCTCTGCCCCTTCCAGTTCCCATCACCAGAATGGGACACCGTCACTCCAGAAGCCAAGGATCTGATCAATAAGATGCTGACCATTAATCCCTCCAAACGTATCACAGCTGCAGAGGCCCTCAAGCACCCCTGGATCTCGGTGAGCCCTCCTCTATGGGCATTCCCAGGAACCCTACAAAGCCCTGCCCTGACCCTGGCCTCTCAGCTCCAGAATGAGGTTGATGGGGCTTAATGCAAGGAACTCCAGCCCTGCTGTGGTACTTGAGAGTGACAGAGAAGTAGGGGATGTTCCAGGCTGGTGTCATGCCTGGACATGCCAAGGCACTGATGAGTGCCAGCGTCCCAAGCACCCCACATGGCTCCCTGAAATAAAGAAACATGTTTCTCATGCTGCCACCAAGCAGCTGTTAGGACATCCTGCTGACGGGCTGGGGAGATAGCTCAATAGAATAAATGCTTGCCTGGCAAGAGCAAGGTCCTGAGTTCAATTCCCAGTACTACCAAAAAAAAAAAAAAAAAAAAAAAAGAGGACATCCTGCCGAGGGAAGCTTGGGTGTACTGGCCCTCTAACCTGCCTTTCATGATGGCCTCTCTCTCCCTTGCAGCACCGGTCCACGGTGGCCTCCTGCATGCACAGACAGGAGACCGTGGACTGCCTAAAGAAGTTCAATGCCAGGAGGAAACTCAAGGTAATGGGTCCCCACCCTCCATCCCCAGGAGAGAGAGTAGCCCAGGGACCGTGAGACTCGCTTGATAGTTATCTCCTTCATTGTTTTGACAAGCATTTGCTGAACACCTACTGTATACTATACAGCAGGCTGGGCTTTGGGGAGTGAGCATCGAATCAGACCCTGTCCCCACCTGACTGAGCGTCTGGTGGTGGAGCAGTCGGAGGAGTAACCAGACATGGTGTGCAGTGGTAAGTGCTGTGCCAGAGCAGAAGGGGAATTTAGCAGGCAGTGTCCCCAGTACACCCTGCATTTCCGGTCTGGAAAGACCCAGACAGGGTCCCAGGGGACCTCCCTGGGGCCCTTGGTGTTTAAGCGGAGACCTGCCTGTGCAGAGCTGGCATGTGTTCTAGGCAGAGTGCGCAGCCTATGGGAGCTATTGCCAGTGTGAGCATAGCCCCTGGAGGGCCTCAAGTGGCTCCAGTTGACTGGAGAGAGCCCTACAGGCAAAGCTTCACTGGGCAGGAGCCCACAATAAGGGAGTGTGACTGACTCACTCAGAGAGAGACAGGTTGTGGCCTCTAGGAAGCCACCCACAACCAGTTAGGGCCTGAACTGTACTCTCAGGACCAGATCAACCCCAGCTGGAAAGAGGAGCTCTAAGGTAGAGGACAACAGGGGGCAGATGTGGAGGGGCAGATGTGAGGCTCCAGCTCATGGGAACCTCTTCACCCACTGCTCCTGACCTGGAATGAGGACCAGTGTGGGGACTTGGCCAAATGGGTGATGGTAGAAGGAGGCCAAGAGAACTGAATCCCAGCCCACCTCGAGAGGGAGCTGCCTCACAGAGGGGTCTCAAATGTGGGAATCAGGGAGTCTTAACATTCCAGACTGCCAGATTCAGAGAATGGCTGAGTTACGTCAGAAGCAGATAGGATCCTGGAAAAGTTTCTCTCTTTGGGGTTTTCCTACAGTGAGAATCCTCCTGGCCTCTAACCCAAAGGTCAAGGAGAGATCATCTGGGCAGGAGTCATCAGCTGGGCAGAGGGGCACGAGGTCTGCCGTCCTTGCCTAGGATACTTCCTTGGCCTTTAGGAGCCTCTGTGGCAGGTTCCTTCAGGCCTATCAGCTTTGGCCAGGCCTTGGGACCTTTTAATATCTTTCTTGGGATGGCCCTGTCCCATGAACTGTGCCAACCAAAGGCAACTTCTCCAGGGAGGGAGATGCAAGATGACATGGGAGACAGATGGAGGGACAGGCAGAGGCTTTGTCAAGGCACTGCCTGCTTCTGCCCACACCCCTCCATTTCTCTGCCTCTCCTCTCCCTGTCACTCTACCCCGGCCCCTCTTGTCTGTTTCAGGGAGCCATTCTCACCACCATGCTGGCCACCAGGAACTTCTCTGGTAGGTGGTGGGGCCTGTGTCCCCAGTACACCCTGCACTTGTCTGTTGGGAACATTGTCTTGTGGGATATTTGGGTCTTTGAGTGGGGGCTGCAGAGGACTCCGTGACTATGGTCTAGCTCACAAGCCACAAACATGTATCCATAAGGGCAGGTAGCAAGCCAAGACCTAGGTTGGGGTTAGTCTGGCCCTCTTGCTTCCCAGCAGCACTGGGATGCTCAGGCTCAGCCAGTCAGAGGAGAAGCTTAGAATTTGGGGGTTCAAGCCAGGAGGGACAGAGCCAGGTCCAATGCATGTATGTAGGGGAATGACTGGATTGTCCCATATTGTTGGAGCCCCGTGCTGAGAAGTCCTTTGTGACAGGTGGTGGGGGGCTGGTCCATTCTTCTTTTCTGGATGAAGAAAGAACCTGAACCTTAAGGAGCTGGGCTCTGACATCCAGATTATAGGGCCCGGTCAAAGCAGAGCCTGCTGGAGTGTCCTTAACCAAGCTGGGTCACCGAGAGGCCTGGATGGGAGATTGCTTGGCCCTTAGCCAACACCAGGCTGGTTAAGGCAGAGGGTGCTCAGCTACCTGGGCATGTGGCCCCAAAGAGAGAAGGGGAAGGGATTATGATCAGGGCTTAGCAAGCAGCTCTTCTTGGCCCATGGGCCAGTGGCTGGCCAGTGCCTCCAGAGGCCTGTCTCTGGGGAGCCATGGACATTGCCAGGGCAGCCGCGTAGATATAGGTGAGAGGTATGGCAGAGCTCACCCAAGGGGCCCTCCGATGGGGGCTGGGGCTAGCACCACAGCCAGAGGTCAGTCTGACAGGGTATAAGCTGGCTTCCCTGAGAGGGTCCACCTGCCCATGAGACCAGCTGGGAAAGGTAAGGCCCTGAAGTGAGAATGAGCGAGAACTTCAGACCCAGGCTTCTCCACCACAGTGAACTTCCTTCCTCCCCCTTCTCCAGACAGCGATCTCACTCACAGTTCTTTAAACTGAAAGATGAGCTAGCCAGACAGTCAGTCTTTTTTTAATAGCTGGAGCATCGTGGAGAATTCTAGCTCATGGGGGCCCATGGGTTCAATCTAGTCTCTAGATGTACTTTATGGAATCAGGAGTGTTTAAAAACCTTTTTTTGACGGGGGTGGGGGGGGTGAGGGGGGTGAGGTTGCTAGTCAGCCTTTAAAAATCAGATTTCATGGGTCTGGAGAAAATCAGAATCTATGGTCTCGCTGCCTTTAAAGCCCCATAATAATAAGCTGAAGCTCAAGGGGTGTTACTTCCTGGGCTGGAAGGACAAGCGCCCCCACCCTGCTGTCTATCCCTGGGTCAACTCACAAACCCTAGGGTGAACAGTCACTGGTCCCAGTTGAGGACCCAGAAGTACTCCCCACCTTGATCTGCAAGTAGACTGGATGAAAGCTTTGAGGGGCCATAGGTGGAAATATGGGAGGCCTGGAGGGGGCTAGCCATGACTGCAGAGCTCCTGGGGCATCTATGTGCTGTTCCTCTGTCCACCCTGCTCACCCTCTGGAGGCTGCCTGCAGTAGGACTGATCATGGCCTCTGCTTATCCGGTATTAGCTGCCTACAGGCTAAATGTTGTGTTAAGTACTTCAGAGATCCCTATTTTGTTTAAGGCATTTGCTTATGGTCTGGAGTAGCCAGATGCCAGACCAGGCCAGGCTGGGCATTCCTGACATTTCCTGGCTGGTGCTTACTCCTCGGGATCCAGCCAGGAAATGAGGAGGGAGGGAAAAATGACAGAGGCGAAGGCCTCTCTAGGAGCCGCCATTCTGCTCTTGTCTGCTACCAGGGATACAGCCAGCCCCAGCGGGGCTCCAGAGCCTGAAGCTGGGGAGGCTTATGATTCTCGGGGAGCAAGGCAGGGCATGGGTGTTCTGGCAAGGGTGGGCCCTGACAGGGGGAATCTGCTTCTTGTCACCAGCAAAATGTGGCCTGCAGCTGTCCAGAGTGAGTAGGCAGGGCTGACACATGACCTCCGCAGCAGCATGGGGCTAAAATTAGAGAGCCAGGGAGGAGGATGGTGGAGTAGGGAGATCGTCCAGCCCCAGGCCAGGCAGCCAGGCCTCTGGGTTTCTACCATCAGCACAGTGGTGAATGGGATCCAGAGGGAATCCCCAGCCTGAAACAGCAACCCTACTGTTCTGGGACATGCTGGACACCTCCCTTAATCCATGAAGGCGGAGAGTTACCTGAAAGTGCTGGAAGTTGGGGCTTATGTCCACCAAGTGGGTCCCTAGCAGTGCCTGGGCCACGGAAGACTAAGGAAGAGACAGAGGAAGAGGAGGAGGAAGTCTCGCTGGATTGCTGAGCCAGCTCTGCTCCCACACCATCTACTCTCTGCCTGCTCCCTGGCTGCTCCTGGATGCTGCTGTTCCTCGCCCTATGGGCCCTGGTGCCCTGCCTGGTGTTGCTAACCCTTTACTTTCTCTCCTCCATAGGAGGGAAGAGTGGAGGGAACAAGAAGAACGATGGCGTGAAGGTAAGGCCCCTGGGGGCCAGCAGGGCCTGTCTCTGGCAGTGTTTCTGCCCATGGCAACTGGTTTTCAGGCCTAGTGTGAGATCTGGGCCTTGCTGCTAGTACTCCAGACTGATGTGGGTCTTATTCATGGCCAGGCCACCCCAGACCTACAGACCTGGCTTTCTGTGTCTACCCTCTCTGCGTGCTTGGTGAGGGTAGGTGGCCTGGGGTTGGTGTGAGCACAAAGAACAGGCCAGGCCAGAGGACATTTCAGGGGTTCTCTAGGGCTGGAGAACTGGTGAGCTGAGGGCACAAGAAGCAGTAGCAGTGGCCCTGAGGGGTGAGTGACTACCTGATGCCCGAGTGTGGGTGGGCTGGAATGGGGCCCTGACCTGCTGGCCACATCAGTCCAACCAAAATAACTGATAGACGATGGACAGCCATCCTCTCTGGCTTCAGGATCCAGAGGTCCCTTTTCTCCACTGACATCCATGGGTCGGTCAGTGGCAAGAATGCCCTCCCACTCCTGGTGGGACCTGAGCCTATTTCCACCCTTGATGCCTGAGCTACTTCCTGCCACACTCTGCTGGCCTCTCCTTTCTATCTCTTCTCTTTTTTCCCTTTGCTTTCTGGGACCTGGTCTTCTGCTCCCTGTAGCTGCCTCCTCCCTTACCCCCAAACACCTTGTGGGTTCTTCTCTCCTGAGATCCTGTCTCACTCTGGGCTCAGTGCCTCACTGGCCAGGGTCTCGGGGCTGGACAGGCTGAGGATATGAGAAGGTATGAGACACTGTAAGAGCCTGACTACCTATAGGCATGCTTGCAGCTTTGTGGCTTTGTTTACAGTGGTACTTATAGTCTCTGGTCACTGGCTTTGTCTGTCAGGTTGCATGGGAAGGGGCCTGAGCTGGACTCCTCTGCCCTTAACTTTCTCCTTCTTGAGTTTCCCTTGGGTATGTCAAGTGAGATGTAGAGCTGGTGGTCATTTCCAAGATTTCCACTTTAAAAATAGACAAACAAACAAAAGGCAACAAAATCCCATTTTCCATTCTCCTGTCTCTTGGACGCTTAAATGGTACAGTCAAGGACTGCAGTTTCAGCCAACCACAGACTATATGCACAGTAATGGTTGCAGAAGTTCTAGTGGGGCCAAAGAATTCTTATTTTTACAGTACCTTTCTTGCTTAGCTACACAAGCACCACTTCGATAGAGTTGTCAGCAGTGCCCCGTTCAGTACCAGGCTGTACAGAGCAATAGGCATTGCCACGCAGCCCAGTTGTGCAGTGGGCCACACTACTCAAGGGACTGTGTGAGCACCCAGTCGTGGTGCCGACAGCACCACGACACAATCATGTCACATTGCCCTTCTTAAAATGTGTCTGGCATTAAGTGGCACAACTCTACACAGTTATTTGCTAAGCTGTCAAAATTAGTGGCTTTTAAACTGAGCTCTGTGAAGCCCAGAGGCTCCTGGGAGGCTTCTCTGGTGGCAGATGGGCTGGAGTGGAGTTAGAAAGGGGAGAGGGCCTGGTTTACAAAATTCTAGGCTTCCCGCACCCTTTCCAACTGGAACAGCTCCATGTCACAACTGTCATGGTCGATAGGAAAACCAGGTGGGTCAATCAGTGGCTAGATCTTGGCAGATTATTTTAGCTCCCAGAGCCCATTTCCTTTTATGCAGTGAGGTTTGAAGGGCGTCTGTCTCCTAGGGCTGTGTATGTGGGTTAACTAGTATAATGTGCCTAGCACAGTGCTGATGTGTGATACATCCTGAGGAGACCACCCACAGGATAATCTTTATTGTTTTCCTGTGAGGTTTTCAGATCTTAAAAACAAAGTTTGCTCAGGAAAATGTTTGGAAACCATGGATCAAAGGCAACCTTGTTTGTAAAGTTAGTAGGCACCTGTTGTAGATTCTGGCACTAGGTTTTAGATTGCCTGTTCTTTGGGGGTACCCCTGAGCTGCGCTTTCTACCCATTTAATGGGTAATAGATTTGCAGGAGTGGGGGGAGTGCTGCCATCTTTGGAGAGGTATCTGGAGAAAATGTTCTCCCTAGTCCAGTGTGGGTTATGTGGGGCCAAGGCCATAAGTGCTGGTGAGCTGTGGGCCAGGTCAGTGGAAGACCTGGAAGGGCTGCCCCTGTCCGCTGGGCTCTCAGATGGGGCCCTGGTAAAGGCTGCTGAAGGCCCCAGGGGGCATTGGCATGGGGCTGGGGTTGGGATACAGCTCTCCACCTAGGCCCTCTTAGGCAAGGCTGAGATGTCAGAGGGCAAGAATGGCACTGGGCCTCTTGCTGTCACAGCAGAACTTTCCAGTGGGCAAAGCTGAACAATGTCCTGCATCCTACATAGGACAGAGCCCGGGTGTTTTCTCAGAGGGCTTGGGTGGCTGAGGAACACAGAGGGCTGGCTGTGTCCTGGCTGTTTCTGTAGCTCAACGTCTCCTCCCTTAGCAGTGGGAAGGTGAGAGTAACTCAGCAGGCCTGGCCCAGGCTTTGGGAAGCCCGGTCTGCCATATGTCATCCTGAAGGAGCAAAAAAGGCAGCAGTGGGGGCAGAGGGGTTCAATCATGTTTGCCTCAAATCAAGAATATGTATTTGGCTGGGCATGGTGGCTCAGGCGTGTAATCCCAGCACTTGGAAGACTGGGGCAGAGGGATCGCCCCAAGTTTGAGGCTAGTCTGGGCTACATGATGAGTTCAAGGCCAGCCTGAACTGCACAGTAAAACCCTGTCTTAAAAAAAAGTGTGGATTTGAATCCAGGTCTCACCATTCATTTCCTCTCTTGGAGAACCCTGGTTCTGGATTCTGTCGCATGTATAAGAGAGGGGTAGTGGGTACTGACAAGATCAGGGAAGTAAGTCCTACCAGGGGGATGTGGTGGAGCCCGCATGGGAGACACGGGCTGAGCCCCAGAGGAAAGAAATCCATTTTCTTCCTACAACCTTGTCCTTTGAGATAAACTGCCATTCCAGCTGGGGCTTAACAGGGGTTGGTTTGATGATGGAGGGAAGGCTGAATGGCTGAAGTTACAGAGGTGACATTGTGCTTGTGGGCCTTGCAGGGCTTTTTCAAGGCTAATGTTGACTGTACTCAATTTCTGTCACCTTCGCTAAGTTTTGAATTTCACTTCTACGCGTGATTCTGAGAGCGGTGACCCTACTCTTGGTGAAAGCCCTTTTGTCAACAAACGTGAAAGCACTGCTAATCATGGGATGATTAGTATCACACTCCTTTGAGATGCAGGGAAACTGAGTCCTTCTCTCTCTAAGCAGTGACACCTCTAGGGCCTTGGCTTTTCCAAGGAGCTGCCCACTGCTTCCACCCCTCACTGCACTCACTGCCCTTGTTGGTGTCCCATCTGTGCCATTGTGACCTCTCTCCCCATGTCCCATCCTGTCACTGTGCGTCCAAATCTGATGCAGTCTCTGCTCTGTGTTCCCTCTTCGTGTCCAGCCTGGAACCTCCTGGCCCCTGTGCGGCTCCTCAGGTTTCTGCTGACAGCCTAGCCATGTGGACCTGTCCCCTTCTCCACACACTGTGCCTGGCCTGGCTCCAGCCAGGGAAGGAAACCTGCATGAGAGAGGACAGGAGAGGAAATGAGAAAGGAGAAGAG
>PVKN010015464.1:0-10929 GCA_004027915.1 Capromys pilorides | reverse complement strand
GCTGGGGGCCTTGGGGTCAGGGATCCCCGCTACCAGCACTCCTCTCCCCATTTCCAGTGACACTGAGTTTGAGCAGCAGAACTGTGTGTGAGAAGACCAGCGCCCCAACTGGGGCAGAGTAGCTGTTGCTTCTGTTCACTGAATGTCCTCACAGCTACTGTGACAGCACTTTTGAGTCACCTTGTCTTGAAACCTGAATTCGGGGGTACAGTCATTAATGGAGCTCACCCCACCCTCACCCCATCCCTTGCTTCTCACATTATGCAATGCTGCTAAAACTTCATGAGTTTAGTTATGGTTTCCCTGAAGCTCTCCTTGTTCCTTTCTCCCCATCCCCGTCCCTGTCCCCATCCCCATCCCTGTCCCGGTCACAGCTAGCTCTTCTGTGAGCAACTAGGAGAATGCTGCCCAGGAAAAATGTTATAATCTCCTTCATACTCTGACTTTCCTGTGAAACTGGATTTCTGTGCAGGCTTACAGCCATCCCATAGGGATTGGTTCTAGAACCACCACGCCTTTACTGAGACCTGAAGGGGAAGCGCCTGTATAAAATACAATAGCATAGTATCTGCATAGGACCTCTATACGTCCCCCAGGGGCCTTAAATCTTCTCAGGGTCACTTATGATACTTACTGCAACGTATATGCCTTGTTAGTAGCTGTTATAGTACATGGTTTCTGGTACAATGACAAAGAGAAAGTTTGTGTGTGTTCACAGTGGTCACAGCACCTGGCAAACATTTTCAGTCCTTGGTTAGTTGAATGTGCAAATGTGGAACCCACAGATGTAGGGGCCACCCATTATCTACTGCTATGGCGTCGCATTACCTATTCCATCACCACCCTGGTCTGATGTCACGGGAGGAAGACAGCTCTGATTTAGGGGGATGTGAACTACAGCTGGAGCACAGGGCCTGATTGCTGCTGTGTGCAAAGCACAAGGCTCCCCGAGCCCCCTGAAAGGAGACAGGCAAGGAGAAGAGGGACTCTGCCCTCGAGATCACAGCCAGCAAGCTCAGCTTCACAAAGATGAGCCTGCATTTCAAGCGAGAAGCAAGCTTCCCCGAGGACCTGGGAATCCCAGTTAACTGGATGCTGTGACCTCCAGAACTATAGAGCATCCCTAACTCTAGTTCAAACATAGGCAGCTTTCAAGTAGAACTAGAGGCAGCAGTTAACTAGTTCAGAATAGTGTGTAATCTGAAAGCATGGAGTATGATGCAGTGGCCCAGAAGAAATTTATTACTGGAAAGTTAACATATTTACATTTCAGGTGCAGTGGCTTGTGCTCTTGCAGTCTTGTACGACTCTTTACAATAATTGTGGCCCCCATTAAGAAACTGTCGGAAGTCCCCCAGAAATCAGCTTCTTTTTGCCTTTTCCTTTTCTGATTTTATTGTTGGCAGCTTATCTTTCCTTTTGACTTAATCCAGTGTCCCCATATCTGCAAGCAGAGAGGTAGATATTGTATGAGCTGAAAGAAAAACAGTGCATTCAGGCTTTACCAGCTGTGCCTTACCCCACAGTCCTTCCAGTGTGCCTCACCCAATCTGTCTGGGAGTTAAATTCAGTTCTGAACTCTCTATGGGAGAGCCACGGATTTGCCCCAGAGCAAATAGACAATCAGTGGGAACAGTAGTGTTGTAGGCAGCTGAATTAGATAGAAATATAGGTGTGGGCAGACAGGGCCAGGCCCTCAAGGACGCAATATGGACGACAAGGTGACTGCAACTTTGGAGGAGACTGACACTTCAGCTCTGGGCCAGACCTCAAGACGAAAGAGGAAACAAATGCAGCTACATACTTCCCTAGGGATGGGCATCAGGGATTGATACTCTAAATAGGTATCAATCACCTTGAAAGAGCCAGAAAGAGTTACTAACCCAATAGGAGGAGACCCTGTCCTGTATTCCTGCCCACTTGCTAGGGGACTGCACGTCCTCATTTGGAACTGGATTTAGTCAACCTTACCTGGTGTTTGCAATCTCATTGGTTGACCATAGTTTTGTCCCACGTTGTACCCACCCAAGTGAGTTCCCAAGTTCTCCACCTTACACATGCCTCACTGCATGGTTTTACTCTATAAAAGTCCCCGGTCTGGGCCAGGGATA
Source organism: Capromys pilorides (assembly GCA_004027915.1). NCBI lineage: Eukaryota > Metazoa > Chordata > Mammalia > Rodentia > Capromyidae > Capromys > Capromys pilorides. Next base: position 8,818 of record PVKN010015464.1, on the reverse strand, counting down.
TGGCTCAGCAACATAAGCACTTGTCTGACAAGCCCAAGGTCCTGAGTTCAATCCCTAGTGCAAAAAAAAAAAAAAAAAAAAAAGGTCCCTGGAAGAGGCAGCTCCCCCGGGGACAAGAGTCCCCCTTCTTTTTTTCATTTTATTTTATTATTTTAACTTATATATTTGTTTGCTTGCTTATTTGTTTGTTTGTTTGTTTTATGGCTGGCTCAGCCTGCCCTGGTGGTGGGGCTGGCGCAGCATGTGGTGCCAGGGATTGAACCGCAGTCCTTGCAGTTGTCTGAGCTTTCCTAAGCAGGCGCTTTAGACCACTGAACCATCTCGCCAGCCCAAGGCTCCCCTTCTATACCTCACTGGGATAGAAGTTTTCTTTCCTCCAGTAAATACATAAATATATTCAACTCTTATCCTCTGTTTGTTCCTAAAATTCGTTCTTTGGTTTTAGAGAACATGATCTCATCCCAGGTACCTTTCAGGTCGGGAGTTTCTTTTCCCTATGTTGACACAGGGAGCAACTGATCTCGGGTAGATGACCTCCAAATGATATAGGGAAAAATGATCTCCCAACCTGAAATGTACCTGGGATAAGTTTGTGTTCTGTAGGAACAAACAGAGATTATGAGTAGAATATATATATTAGGGGAAAGAAAACTCCTGTCCGAGAAAGGGACAGAAGGGGAGGCCCCCAAGCGGGTGGTCTCAGGAAGCTGTCCCTTCCAGGGACTTTTTTTTTTTTTGGTGGGACCTGGGTTCAAACTCATGACCTTGCACTTGTGAGGCAGGCACTTGTGCCACAGATCTATCTCCCTGGCCCCTTCCAGGGACTTTTATGGAGGAAAACCATGTGGTGAGGTGGGTCTAAGGTGGTGGAGAACATGGGAACTCGCTTAGGGGGGTATGAAGTGGGACAAAACTATGGTCAACCAATGAGATACAAGCACCATTGATCAGGTAAAATGGATTAAATCCAGTACCAGAGTCAGGTAACAAGCGAGCATGAATATGGGCCAAGGTCTCTTTCTGTTGGGGATTGAGTAAGTGACTCATTTGGGTTCTTTCAAAGTGATTAATACCTATTTAGAATACCAATCCCTGATGCCCATCCTTGGTGAAGTGTGTGGCTATAGTTCTTCTTTTGTTGTAAGTTCTGGCCCACAGGGGAGTGTCTGTCTCTTCCAAGTTGCAAAGTCACCTTATCTTCCATATTGTCTCCTTGAGGGCCTGACCCTGTCTGCCTGCCTATCATATTTCTACCTAATTTAGCTGCCTACAACATCAGTACTAGATCATAGTTAAAAGCTTGGAGTCACACAGAATTGAGTTCAAGTCTTGGCAAGGTTTCTATTCTGGCTATGTGTCAGGCAAGGTTATTAACCTGTGTGAGCCCCAGCTTTCCTGTGTGCACAGCACTGACCCCAAGTGAAGTTCCACGCATGGTTAGCTGGCCGCCAGTGACAGTTCTCTGCCCTGTCTCTTCCTTTACAGATGGGGGACCTCCTAAATGTACCTCCAAAGGTTCCTTTGTGACACAAGGCAACTTTAGCAAACTCCAGTGGTTTCTTTTTCTTAATTAGATAAAAACCAGGCATCAGACTGAGCCAGGGTTCCTAATGTGCCCTGAGAAAAAGGCACCATCGGGTTAAGCCAAGACATGTGGCACATTTTCTTCTCCATGAGAAGCCCCTCGTGATATCAAAAGAAATCAGTCCTTTTTGCGAAATAGGAGGGTGAAAAATGCACTGAAAATTCAGAGTCTCAGTGTTGTTTGTTCACTCGGGGTGAAGGTTGAAAATCATCTCCATATCCTTCCTCTCATCTTGCAAACATTTTGAGGTGTAACCTTGACAGCAAGACAGGGTAGGGTTTGTTTGGTTAAGAGATCTTTCCTGTGCTTGCCCAGAGCATTTCCCTTGATCGCAGCAGGGTCTGGATGACAGCAGCGGAGCCCACCGTGAGGACAGCAGGCACAGCCCGCCCCACAGCCGCCTCATCCCGGGCTCTGTTCCTGCTCCTCAGTTTTGGGGTGTTTATCCCCTGCTGGTCTTTTTTAAGGCCGGGTATGTTTTGATCTGTTGATTACTGAGAAATGACTTAGTTTCTCTCTAAAGATTCAAAGTTAGACATCTTCCAGTTGCTGGGGTTTTGTGAGTCTCTTTTTAAATTAGGCTTAAGGTATTTACAGCCAGAGCCCCAAAGTTTAAGTAAATAAAAATGCATCTATACACACATCTATGTTTGTATCTGTATATACTGTGGGGTTTTTTATTGTGGTAAAAATGTATATAAGATAAAATTTCACACTTTAACATTTTTTCGTGTGGCCTGCTCAGCCTGCCCTGAGGCATATGGTACCAGGGGTCAAACTGTGGTCCCTGAGCTTGCCTCAGCTTGCCTAAGCAGGCACTTTAGCCTGCTGAGCTATCTTGCCAGCCCCCATGTTAACATTTTTTAAGTGCACAGTTCTGTGGTATTAAGTACATTCGCATTGTCTGTTCAGGGTTGAATTCGTAGAACTCTAACCTTAAAATGTTTATTCATCTTTTTTTTTTATATTTCTCAGTAATTTTTTACACGCCGGAGGAGTGAGCCCTCGTGTGAGCCTCTCTGCTCCCACCCAGCTCACCCTTGAGGGTCCTGTGCCTGAGGCCGTTTCCTCAGGCTCCCTGTTAAATGCCCAGGGCTGTTGTGTGAAGGGGCCCTTACACTGTCAGTTAAGCATCTCATTTGCAAATGTGTCTCTCTTCCCTGTCCCCTTTTATACTCTGCTTAAAGGTCTTTGGTCATCGTAGATCCTTCATAGCCCATCCCAAATTCCTGGGTCACCTCCCAGGAGCATACTTCCACAGACACACCCCGGCTGTGAGTAAAACTGGGATCCTCGCTGACTCCGGCTTCTGTGTGCTCCATCAAGTCTCCTCTTGCCTGCAGTGCAGTACAGAACTTATTCCACCCTGGGTGCACAGGGATCTGAGCATCCTCTCTTCCCATGTGGTCCTGTGTCCTGTATGCTAGAAAGAAACTGTGGCTACAGGTCCCAAGGATGGGTGCAGTTTTACTGTTACCATAATAAATGGGACATCACCACTATGATGGGAGTTTCTAGAAATGCATTTCTTTCTCAACCTACAGTTAGACATCCGAGGCCCCTGACCTGTCACTGTAAATAGACTACCCATTGTCTCAACCTGAAAGTAAGCACTTGAATATGATTTAAATGTAGTCACAAGTATAAACATGAAAGCACCTCATACAACAAACTTCTTCAGGAGAGAAAACTGAAACCTTTGGATTCAGGAGAAAATAGTTACCCTAATCTCCAAGAAGCTGGGGTTGGTTTTTTTTTTTTTTTTTTTTTTAATCTTGTATTTATTTATGTATTTGGTACAGGTTCTTGTTATGCAGTTAATAGTCACAATGATCCTCCTGTCTCAGTCTCCCCAGCACTGGCATTACAGATGTGCACTACCATGCCTGATTTTCGTGGCTGGCACAGTGTGCCTGGGGTTCCAGGGCTTGCGCAGCATGCACTAGTGGGGATTGAATCTGGGTCCTTGTGCTTCCATGCAGGCACTTAGACCGGCGGAGCTATCTTCCCAGCCCCTGGGGATTGGTTCTGACTAATAATATCTTATCAGAGACAGGTTTTTTTTTTTTTCCATTCCATCTAAGTGGTCTCCTCTGCTCTTAAGCAACACTTAGCCAGCCCCCGGCAGGAGCTTTTCCCTAGGAAGCAAGTGTCCCATAAGTCAGTGGACAAAAGCTCCACAGCGAGGGAAAAAGGCCGCCCACAGACACAGGGCTCTCGGCATGCCAGAACACCTGTGCCCTGGATTCCTCTTGTGACACAAGGAATTTCCTAAGTCCAGTTTGTAAGAGAGGAGGAAACAGATCAGCCCTAAGGATACCAGAGCGCTTGTCCATCACAGTTTCCAGGCCACTGTGAGCCCTTTCCCTTCATTTTGGGTGAGCTCTTTGAAACCACCTATTTTATACAACCCTGTCTTTTGTTTGAGAGGAATCAGGGATCGCCCGTGTGAGCTCTCCAGTGGCATGGCTCAGAGACAAATTCACATTTTGCAGCAAAGAGCCTGTGTGCATTTCCTAGACTCAATTGCCAGCCACATGCCATTGTTGAGAATGAGACTGCCCTGGGTGTCTCCAGCATTAGCCTGCTGCTCGACTCTGAGCTGGGGACCAGGCACTGCGAGCTAGCTCCTGGAAGTCAGCACGTATGCCTTTGGTAGCTCGGATGTGCTGGTCTCCAGCCAAGGGTGTTGCTGTGTCCGAGATACAGGGGCCTGTTGTTCTCAGCATGTGGCACAGCTGGTGCAGCTCCCCCCGGACACCAGGTGCTGTGTCTGCAACATAACCCCGCGCACCTGTGGGCTGTAGTCAGCGTACATTAGCGCCCACTGTTTCCAGTTGTACTTTTATTTGAATCACAGCAAAGGCTCTTTGCCAAGCTGTGCTTGTACGCCATTTAAAATTTATGCTTCATTTCAAATACGTGGAGCAACCGAAATAATGGTTGTATGCCTAGAGATTTCTATTCAACTTACAAGCTTATTAATTGACCCTTCTCTTTAAATATTTTATGGGCATTAAAATACACAGTGCCAATATCACAGCTGAGGAACGCTTAAGCTATGAGAAGTCAACTTGGCGGCCTTGACGAAACAAAAGAACAGTGTATTTTTTATTCTGCGTGGCCCCGGAGCCTGCCCTTGATTTCATTTGAGGCAAGCTAAAGCAGCAGCAGCGTGGGCTGAGTAAGAGGTGGTCAGTGTGGATGGTGGAGGACTGTGCAGCATTTCTGTACCTCACTTAACGGATTGTTGGTGCTGCCAGATTCAGCGTCTCACCTCTGTGTGAGCTGCAAGTGACATCAGGGCATTATGAAGACACATAATCTTCACACATCTTTATATTATTTCTGGCAGCTTCATTTTAAAACTTTGGTTCTGTTTCACTTTGTTTGGTCCATTCTTTGGACACTAAAAGCTACTTTAACCTTTTTAAGTAACTTTTTCTAGACTTTAGGGATCCATTGTATCCCACTAAAAGCCAAGTCTTTTGAATAATTTGATTTGATGACTTGAAGGAGCATGTCCAGAACCTTTTTAAGAACAGTATACCATCTAACTTTGAGTAATGCAGCTTCTACAAGCCTGGACCATGACATCTGCATGAGTAAAATAAAACATACAGCTCACCACCTCCTCCAGCTGCTGTTTATGGTGTCACTCTGCTAACATTAATAGCATGCCTCCTGCATGCAAATGACTGTACAACACTGGGACAGCTGGTCATAGACATTTTCTTTTCTTTCATAGTTATTTTCTATGGCAGCAAGGCCCCGGACCACAGGTGCTCTTTTTTTTTTTTTTAACTGTATTTAATTACGTTATGGCCAGTTCAACCTGCCCTGGGGGTGCGGCTGGCACAGCATGTGGTGCCAGGGATCTAAGCGCAGTCCCTGCAGTCCCTGCGGTTGCCTAAGCTTGCCTAAGCAGGCACTTTAGACCGCTGAGCTACCTCACCAACCCACTACAGGTAGCTCTTTGAGGAAACTAAAATGAAACAGAAGTAGGAATCCAGTTGACTTAGTGAGGCCTTGCTAGGCCTGAGGATTGGGGTTACTGGGGTGTTTCAGAATGATGTACCCTGATGCAAAGACCCTGGGTTTCAAAACAATACATTTCCTTGGCTGCACTAGTCTCTTTAATAACCACATGAGATACATGGCTATTGGGCTGGAAGACACTTCTGAACATTTCCATTCTGGTCGAATGTTCCGTTAAACAGCTGCAATCTAGAGCATTTCAGTGTCTGAGATAATATTTCAGTTTCTCAAACATTTGGGAGAGAATGAATGTGGAATGTGTTCGGAGTGATAATCTTGCTGAATCTGAAGTTTAATATAGCATCAGTTCAAAATGATTGCAAGGATTTGTGACATTGCTAATTATAATATTATGTAATTATACTCTCTACAGACAGAATATTCACTGTTTTCCCACCAAGTTGTGTGTTTACTACCATTTGCACCTGCCCGTCTCTTCCTGTGGAACTGTCCTGGCTTCAAGACGCTATTCAAGTTCCTTTTGATGTCTTGCCAGGCAGGGCTGGAGGACAGCACAGTGCTGTCCTCCAGCCCTGCCTGGCAATCTGTGTTCCCCCAGCTTGAACAAGAATGTTTGTCCCAAGCCTCGGTTGCACACCCCGTTCTGTCGCTCTGTTTACCATATCTCCTGGCTCCCTCTCCATCCAGTGGTCTCTGTACCCAGGGTCCCCCACACTGTCTGTGCAACACCAGGGGTTGCGTGAGTACATGCCGGAGATGGCCGTTTGTTCATTCAGCACATGCATGTGGGAGGCCTACTGTGCGTGAGCCACTCCTGCAGTCGCCTGGCAGTGCGAGTTGTGAGTAAATAGATTAACCAGTGTTTATAGAGCAGGGAGGAAGCTGGCGACGGGGAGTGAGCAAACACTCAGAATTTATGGTGATGTTTTCTTTGTTTTACAAAACCTATCTGTTGTCCCAGAACAGATTCAGTGAATATAAAGTTCAGATTCAGATCACTGGACCGTGCCTGGCTTTCTTCTGTTTTCTTAGAGATTATACTTGTCCCCAGCTCAAGCAGAGAAACAACAAGACGTTCCTTCCCTGTGGGTACAGAGTAAACACATCCCACACAGGGGAAGCACCTTATCAGGCCTGATTCTGGGTTTTATACTAAACCCTGAAGATAAGACAGCCAAAATGTTTTTATTTGCTTGAACACCTAAATGAAAGAGAAACATTGTGGTAGGAATCCCTAGAGAACCTTGCCCTGGGGCTTCCTCCCTGAATTCCTTATTGGCCATGTGGCTCAGGACCCAGGCTCAGGATCCTGTTCAGAACTGCCCACTTTCTAGGTGTATTAGGCAGGAGCTTGCCTATTGACTGAAGGTACATACTCCTTAGGGCCGAAAGATTTGAAGGCTGGGTATCTGTTATAGTTTGTCTAGTTGTCCCCCTAAAACCTCATGTAGTCATGGAGCAGTTTCTTGAATTTGTGATTAATTCATGATCCAATACTAGAGTTATGGATGTGAGTGCTACACCACCCTGGGGTGGATAATCTGCATATAAATGTAAAGAGGGGAGAGAGGCTATAAAGAGGGGAGAGAGGCTTGCTGGCTGCTGCAGCTGCTGCTCCTCCCTTTGCTCTTTGCTGTTTTCTGCCACCATGAACAGTTGCTCTCTGCCGTGTGCCACACTGCCTTGAAGCCAGCTGAGTATAGGCTGAAATCTCCACTAACTCTGAGCTAAATAAGCTTTTCCTTCCTTCATCTTGGGTGTTGGGTATTTTGTCCCAGCAACTGAGAAAAGTAACCGAGATAGTCTCCAAGAGCTATTTGGATACCAGTGTAGAGAGCAGCATCGTCTGCAGTAGCCAAAAGGCAGAGACAGCCCAGATGTCTATAATGACAGGGAGAGAAGGAAAACATGGCATGCGCACACAGCAGAGCACTGTTCAGCCCTAGGGAAGGAGGTTTGCAACAGCCTGCAAGGTGATGGCTCTTGGACTGTGTGTTAAGTAAGGTAAGCTGGATGTGAAAGACCCACAGGGGCCGGCAAGCTAGCTCAGTGGACTAAGCACCTGCTCAGGCAAGCGCAGGGACCAGGGATGGGGTTCAAATGCCAGCGCCACATGCCGCACTGGCCCCACCCCAGAGTGTGCTGAGCTGGTCACTGAGTCTGGGTGTGGTGGCGCCTGCCTGTAACCCCAGTACTCGAGAGGCTGAAAACAGGAGGATCACTACAAGTCCGAGCTATGTAGTGAGACCCTGTACCAAATAAGTAAGTAAATAAATGAAAGACACGCAGGGGTCCCTGGTATGAGGTCTCGAGTGTGGTCAGTTCCACAGAGACAGAGGGTGATTGCCAGGGGCTGGGGATAGGTGCCGTGTAGTGGGTGGGTGCAGTTTCACTAGGTGGAAGAGTCCTGGGATTGGCAACATGCTGTTGCGTTCTACTTAGCACTCCTGAAACTGTTAAGTGGTCAATTGTGAAGGGGTGATTAAAAGATATGGCGAGTGTTTACTTTAAAAGTTACTATAGGGGCTGGGGAGATAGCTCCATGGCATAAGTGCCTGCCTGGCAAGTGCAAGGTCATGAGTTCGAACCCTGGTCCATCATAAATAAATAAATAAATGTTACTATAATAAAAGCCACATCACCATTACTCTCCTTTAAAATTATTTCCCCTCCTCCATTTTAGACATAACTTGTCCCATCGTCCTTCCCACTGTCTGAAGCAGCTCTGGAAGCCCTCTTTCCTGAATGTTGTTAGTTGCACTGTCACGGATGCCTCGATGCACTGGACCAATTCAAAATGCTTTACTCCTTTTGACATGGGGTAAGAGAAGCTGCACAGTGCCAGGCCTAGTGGAGAAGGTAGGCAAGGACGCACTGGGTCACGTTTTGCAAGCCTGCGTTCTGCTGGATGGCACTCAGCAGCAGCACACACCCTGGCTTTGATTACAGATTGTAAGGAGGCAAAAGGACTTCCAGAGCTCTCTCAGCAGGGAGCAAGCATATCCAAAGCAACACATAGTATTTTGAGGGGGATTAATGGTATTGTGTCTTTTCTATCATACATTCTTTTTTTTTTTTTTTTTTTTTTTTTTTTGACACAGGGTTTTGCTATGCAGTTCAGGCTGGCCCTGAACTCACTTTTGTAGCCCAGGCTGGTCTCAAATTCACACAGGTCCTCCTGCCTCAGCCTCCCAAATTCTGGGATTACAAGCATGTGCCACCGTGCCTGGCTAT